>WOUH02000031.1:7847897-7868518 GCA_009936405.2 Stevia rebaudiana
CCCGGTCCCTCCGATCTCGTCGGCACACATGGAGACCATCAGGTCTCTTCTCTTATTCTGTCTTTATTCCAGATCGACGGAGATGGAGAACACGGTAGTGGTATGTAGAAACGATGATGGTGGTTCTGGTCGTCTTGGTGGCTGTTACGGTTGTGATAGAGCTTCCCGGTTGGTTGTGGCACTCTCCGGTGGTTCACTGTTGCCGGCAACGAAATGGAGGGAGCGATCTAGGGTTTGATTGCGGCTGTTTGCGGCGTCATTTTGAAAGGAGCTGAACGAAATTTTATTATTATTATTTATTCGATTTCATCTGCTCAACGGAACAATGAGATGCCTTTAATGGCTTCTATGATTTAATTTCTAGTTTACATATTAGTCCTTTAAGTTTAAGCATATATTTTTAAACAACCTCTGGTTATTACTTAAGTATTTTTAAAGTTCACGGTTAAATAAAAGTTCGTATATAATTCGGTTTGGAGTTTCGTTAGTTTTATTGTTAGTCGCTCGGACTTGTTTACTATATATAAAAATTTGGTTCGATTCCGGCACAGTTTATGTGCACATCTTTTTAAACGTGTTGATTAGTTATTAAATAACTAATATTGTCTCACGACTATTTTAGTAGGTCTTTGTCAAATCCGGGTAGTTCACCTAAGTCATAGTTACAATAACATAACTCGTTTAAACGATAATATAGTGAAATTGTGAAGTCAAGTCAAACTTCACACACTTGAACAGTCAAGTTGAGTATATAAAAGTATTTGAATATGAACTTATTTATCTTATGTTACACTTAATCAATCTCAATTAACTATAATTCATGGATGTTCAATTCTATAAACAATTTGTGCGGTTCGTTCCAAACCCCAGACTACCGGATCGTTAGTAACCCGGAATGACCGGATTCAAAACCCAAAATTGCCGGATGTCACAGGTTCGGTTATTTCGGTTTTTGAAAAAGGAATAACGGAAACCGAACCGAATGTTTCGGTTTCGGTTTTTTCGGTTTGGTTTTTTATTCGGTTCGGTTATTTCGATTAATTCGGTTCTGTTTCGGTTAATTCGGTTTTTTGCTCACCCATCAATGCATTTTGCACCATATTAGTGACCAAACAAAAGCAAAGCTTCAATTTCCCCATAATTCGATATTGCATTTCCCCAAAATCACACAACCCACATTTCTCAACAAATCTGGGTGAAATTAACTAATTTAGAAATTAGAATACCCTTTTGCATGAATAACAATAGCATACAATAACACACACATACATGAAACGATGTAGTGAAAAGTAGTATATTTAAAGACATGGGCTGAGATGGGTTATTTAGATTGTTAAGGGGGTCAGAAACTCAGAATGGATATACTTCAGTTTGGAAAATAACCCTAACGGGTCAGGATGGGTCGAAGATTGATTCTACTGGGCACCCATCTGGGCGATTGGAAAAACGAACGGAAAATCTCTGCACCAAATCGACATTGTTGGAGGGATGGATCGATGGTTTGATGTTTCTATTACTGATGGAGTGATTGATTATTTGTTCAAGCCAATTGAATCCTTCTCTTCACCAAATCGATTGGATCGGTTGTTCTTGATCGTTCAAGCCGATTGAATCCTTCTCGCACCAAATTGACATCTTCAAAATTAATCTCTCTCTTCACCATCTCATGTATGTGATTTTAATTTAACTTCATTGTTTCACTTTTCAGATAGCATGATATTATGTGCTGGCTTGTAGTTTTTATGGTTGAATTTGTCAGTGATGTTGGTATTTTTATCCATTTTGTAACGTGATCTTTGTGATTAGTAGTGATTAATTCTCAATTTATATTAATTCAGTCAGAGGCAAGGTGGGAAAACTTTGGATTTTTGTAATTTCGCTTACAAGTAAGTTGTGAAATTAGTTTCAAAATATCAGAGCTTTTATATGTGATGGCTTATTTATTTTGAATGAACTGAGAATGGTATATTAATTCTTTGTGTTCATTAGTTTTATATGTTTTTAATCACAGCTGCTAACAAGCCACAAAGCTTATTTCATCTTGATTTACAAAAAACTTGAGCTCATAATTCTTTTGTGACTGCTGATTGGTTAGATGTATTAGTTTAAGTGCATTATGATGATGTTTGTTGAGATTCAGTAGTATCATTTTGTTTATGTATGTGTGTGTTTGATCTTGAAATGCTGAATTTAGTATAATTTTGTCAATTTACAAGCATTTTTCATGTGGGTTTTTTTCAAATGTGTGCAGGATATCTAGAGACAATAAGCTGTTCTTATATGCTTTTGAAGATTTTATTGCAACAATTGGAAGTAAATATCAACAGAAAATTCAAAATTGGCAACCACCTGTTAAAAATTGTAAGGGTCAAAATGACCCTGAAGTTGCCTTAAATAAGCTGGATGACATTCTTAAGTCTAGTTTGGAGCGATTGAAACTTATGAGGTTAGACTTACAACTTTTATCTTCCCATGTAATTGTAAGAATATATGTCATCTTTTTCACATTTTTACCCATAATATAATATATAGCTGCTAATAATTATATGTTTAGGTAGTTTTTGTTATCAAGAAAATATGGAAAAACATTGTTAGTTAACTGAATGGTATTGTATGGTCCGTTTCATAAAGAATGTGTTTGTGTTTCTCTTTATTTTAAAGATTTGTATTCTTTGGGGGAAGATTTGTACTTGACAACTAAAATCTAATTCAATCCTTTTTTCAGAAGTTAGACAGACATTTTATCCTAAAAAACTTAACATATTTTGTCAAATTTCACTAAAAATATGTTCATTACTAATTTTTCTTTCCTGATCTTTTTATGTTAAATTATTTGATGCCTTTAATAAAAGTATGTTTCAGGATACGAATTTTACGATGAAAATTGATACGTAAGCTGATATTAGTTTATTAAAATACAAAAGCAACAGAAAAATTCAATCTTTTTTAAGCATGTCATGTTTAACGATAGTATGAGTGGATGGAGTTATGTTAAATAGGGTGCTTATTTTAACAAGTGTTTCATAAACCTGATCAAACGAACTCTGATTGAACTTATTACCAACAACTTTAGAACCGGCTAAAATCTTTTTTAAAATTCTTTTTACAATAAGCCTCCTATTTACCTGAACCTTTCCTTAGTATGAGTATCAAATTTGAAAAAAAGTGAAATAAAAACACATTTCAAACAACAAACTTAACCTTTTATTAATATTTTTAGGGAAAACATGTCATGGGCACATAACAACTTGACAAAGGAGGCAGGATACAATCAACATGTAAACACAATTAGGAATTTGAGTTTAGGTAATAGGTTAGGTGTCGCATTGTGGTTTCATAACAAAATGATACATAACAAAGGTATTATTCCAGATGTAGTCACACATAATCACCTAATCAACGGATTTTGTAAAATTGGCGCGATTGATAAAGCCGAGTGGCTTATCAGACAAATGTCGTACTGGGGCCCGTTTCCAAATTGTGCAACCTACAACACTCTAATGAAGGGTTATTGTGATTCCAATGATATTGAAAAAGCATTGGATCTTTTGTCAACTATGAGTGATGATGATAACAAGGTAAAGATAAAACCAAATATTGTCACTTTTAATATTCTAGTACACGCGCTATGTAAAAAAGGCTTATCAGATGAAGCTAGGGTACTTGTTTCAAAACTAACGGATGATAATCGCGAAAAGAATCTTATCGCGTCAACGATATTAATGGACAATTATTTCAAGAATGGGAATACATCTCTTGCTTTGACTCTCTGGGGAGATATTTGCAAAAAGAGTAAAGAATTGGATGTTGTCGCGTATAATGTTGTTGTTAATGGATATTGTTTGAGGTTGGATTTGATTTTAGTGTACAAATATGTTAATGAAATGTTGAAAATCGGTTTAGAACCTGATAAATTCACATATAATACTCTGATAAGTGGACTTTGTAAGGCGAAGAGGATAGATGATGCTTGTTATTTGTTCTACAATGTTATGTCAAGAATGGGTTTTTCTCCAGATATGGTTTCATACAACATACTTATTCGAGGATTATGTAACGTTGGTAATGTGGTCAAAGCTCACGAGTTACTAAATCGTATGCTGGAAAACTCAATGGTTCCAAAACCGCGTATCTGGAACGTGATTATTCACGCGTATGGTAAAAATGGAGACAAACAAAACGCGTTTCGTGTTAAAGATCAAATGATAACACATGGTGTTTCACCGAATGTGTTTACGTACAACGCGTTAATTCATATGTTTGCAAGAATTGGAGAAATATTCGAGGCTCGTTTATTGATGAAAGAGATGTTAACGGTTGGTCCTTTGCCTGATACGGTGAGTTATAATCTGTTGGTCGGTGCGGAGTCTGAATATGGGCATCTTTATTCTGCACACCAAGTGTTTGATGATATGTTACAGAGAGGATATCATCCGGATGTTGTGACGTATTCAAAGTTGATAAAGGGTTATTGTATGAGAGGTAAAGTAAATGAAGCTGAGAGATTGTTTTACACATTATGCAATTCTAATTTAGTAATTGATCATGTACCGTTTCAAATATTGATCAAAATGTATTTTAAGTTGAGAGATTTTGATAGCGCGTATGGTGTTTATCAAAGGTGGGTAAGAATGGAATAAGATATGTTGGTACCAAGAGCATTAAAATGGGGCATGATTATTCTTCAGGTATGAATATATGTTCTTTAAAAAAGGTTTTTTTTTTTTTTTTTTAAATTTATGTTGGTGTAATGTCACCAGTAAATGGTTAGAATCAAGCTTCCATTGGTCGGTTTACTTTGATATAGTTACACTTGGATGGCATTTGTATTTGTTGGTTTCTCGGGTCACACTTAAAAACCAATAAACGATCTAATTAAATTCTGAAAAATATCAGACTTATTTTTATTATAACAATTCGTATGGTTGTGTATCAACTAGTGATCCCGTACAAGTTATAAAGGACAGTCCAAGTATGTCACTATAGACTAGTACTGCGTTGTTACTAGAATATAAGTACCTGTAAATGATACTGAACGATCAGTTTGACGCGCATGTGGTGGGATGAATGCAGAACCTGTTTGAAAGAAATTAAACTACGAGATATGAATCATTTACGAACTTCGTTAGGCGCATTGCTTTGGTGAGAATAACGTAGTTAAGGACATAAAAAAACATATGCACGTTGCGGGTTTGACTGAAAGGTGACAATAACGTAGTTAAGGACATAAAAAAACGTATGCACGTTGCGGGTTTGACTGAAAGAAATTAAGCTACGAGATGCGGCGCCTTTACAAACTTTGTTGAGTTTGTTACGCGTGTTTTTCGGTGACATTAACGTGATTAATCACATAAAAGAAATAACTAGGTTAATCACATCTAAGAAATATATGTAGTTAGTGAGACTCGAATATGCAAATCGAAACACAAAAAGAAGATAGCTAAATAATGATATCGATGCTATATAATCGTGTCGGTCTCATTTTTCATGATATTAGCACGTTTCACCAAACTAAGTTGAATTTATATTGTTAAATAAAAACATACTATATTTCACCAAGCTAGTTATATTAGGAGGTAGACGAACTCTAAACGTAGATAACGATAAGTACAAAAACGTATTATATTTGACCCAAGTTGTTTACAAACAAAAATTACATCGAAACGTAAACGTACTCGAAATTATACCGACACGTTCATAAAATAAAAACGTAAAATGTTAGTTTTTTTATAATATAGAACAAAGATATCAAGGGAAAATGTACACGGGGTGAACTAAAACTTTTGAAACTTAAAGACTTGAACATGAAGCTTATTTTATATAAAGAAAATGCAGCAAAAAGATGCTTAAATTTTAAATTTAATTTTCAATACAAATGCTCAACTATATATGGAAATTGGATAGCCTGCAGTGTTAGCTATGAAGTTGAATATTCAGACATTGAAAATTTTGAAGGATTCAATCACAGTGTTAAGTTTGTCTTTCATCTTGCCCCATCGTCTCTCATTCGCCCCTGTTGTCAAAGTGTAGAATTTCCCTAAAAAATAAAAATAAACCAGCAGAGTTAGAAAGTTTAGAGGTGGTGATTTTGACCCGTTTGACTAGAATGGGTATTCCAAATGGGTCAATTTTTTAAACATGGTCACAATTGAAACCCATCAAATGATCAAAACATTTTAGATATCTTTACTAAAAGAATTAGAATTTTATTTTTAACGATATAGTTTTCATGAGAGTAAACTGAAGTTTTCATCGGCTTAATAGTTTCAGATTTTCAGTACACCCTAAATAGAAACCGTCCATAACTTTTCAAGTCTTAACAATTTGTGTCCCTAACATTTCAAGTCTTAAAGTTTTCGTCCCTAACGTTTTAAGTCTTAACGGTTTTCATCCCTAACATTTCAAGTCTTAACAGTTTTCGTCCCTAAAGTTTCAAGTCTTAATACTTTTCGTCCCTAACGTTTCAAGTCTTAACAGTTTCCGTCCCTAAAGTTTCAAGTCTTAATACTTTTCGTCCCTAACGTTTCAAGTCTTACGGTTTCTGCTTAGGGTTTAGGGACGAAAACTGTTAAGACATGAAACGTTTGGGACGATTTCTTCTAAAAGTTGACTGAAACTGTTAAGCCTTACAATCCCCAGAGACAGAAAACTTTAGTGTACCTCATAATCTTATATAAATAATACACTATTTATTTATAAAAATGTAATGAAGGACAAAAAAGTTGATGGCGAGGCCCAGTAAGGCCTGACCCGTTTGAGAATAATTCATACCGTTGCCAATTGCGATTGTACTGAGAGCATGGCGAGTGAAGTTTGGAGCTTGAGCAACAAATTCAAAAGTGTAATAAGCTTTCCCATCGACATCATGCTGTGAAATAGAAACGGAGATAAATGTTCGGTTGTATATATAATTATATACACACACGCGCGTGCAAGTTGCATTTTAAACAATCCCATTGGTTAGCAAGTTATTGTTCAGGTCCTTTGAGTTTTCCAGTAATGAGTTCTCATAGTTAAAAAAAATTAAAAATTTAACCAATCCTTGACACCACCACAAGCCACAACAAACTAATGATATTGGTTGAGTAACTGGTTTCTTAACCAAATAGAGTAACAAGTAATAAAAGAAAATATAATAATAATGTCCTACAAAACGAGTCAATGTTTGACTATTTAGTGTCAAAGTGAGTTAACTTATAACGTGAAGGTCGATTAGAGTATGCTTTGTGTAGAAAGACGATAAATACTTTGGGCTATATAAGACTTCTAAAACACAAATATTCATATATAAAAAGCGGAAAAAAAAAATGTCAAATTTGGGAAGTTGGTAATGTAGGATTGTTGTATATGAAGATATATATTTAGGAATCTAACCTCGGCTGCAGTAAGTAGTTTTGTCTTTTGTGACGGTGGAGCAAGAACCTTTTTAATTAAAGCTTCAGCAACCTGAGAATAATAAACATTTATTCTAACAAAAATATGAATAAGAAATACGAAAAATGATCTTTTGCTGCATTTCTAAGGATCATGACACACATTAGAGTTTCAACTTTTCTTAAGGAAATTTAAGTTTAAACAATAATGAAAGCATGAAGCATATTTCTAAACTAAGAGTAATTTCAAGATGCAAGAAGTAAATTAAAAAATACGCATAATTTATAAGTGAGTACATTGTATAAAGTATAAACAAACCTCTTGTGGGGAACCAAGTTCTCGAATGTTCTCTTTGGTTGTAGGGAACACATTAACACTCACATTTTCTAAAGGTTCAATAACGTCTTTAAAAACCTTGTCTTGCCCTTCAATAACAACTTCCTGCTCAAAAATAAAAATATATAAAATAAAATTTTAAAAAACACATTATTTTCACAGTCCACGAAACATGTAAGATAGTCAAAATAACCCCCTAAATAAACTGTATGCTGAGTTATATATTAAAGTTTTCATAGAACAGACGAATTAAAAAGAAAAAATAATTAAATAAATAAATAAATTATACCTGCCAGCCAAATGGATAGATAAACGAGTATCCATCTTTCTTATCTGTGACCGGTAAAAATCCCTTCACGTTTTCTGCAGCAACTGAGTCATATCAAAGGTTTACTCTTAGAAAGCCATAATTCTTAGTGATGATATAATCAAAATACATTTTGAAAGTTAAGTTTTATCAAGGCCATAAGGGATTTATAAACTCAAACGTATATATACATGTAAAACTAATTAAATGGTATATATGACTTTAAGTAGATGTGGCAATTTCGTCCAACTCATAAATAACAAGATTGTTTTTGTTATGTATCATCTTCAAGGGGTGTAAAAAGTCGCTAATTTGAAACGGGTCAAACATGTTAAAAGCCACCTCATTTGTATTCTTGATAAATAAACCTAAAATTCCGAAATAATATCTAAAGTTTAAACATTTGTGATCTTATTTGACAGAGAAATTATCAGAAAAAAAAACATTTGTTGGACAAAAAGTGTTCAGATTAACCTAACCCGTTTCCCGTTTTTAAGTGTACAGAATACCCCTTTGGGCCGTAACCCATTTTGACCATTTACTTAACTTACCTGACCCGCCCATTTTGCCACCTGTAGTTTTAGGTGAAATAATTATTTATCAGCAGGGAAAATTACATACACACAGTTGAATTCTGGAATGAAAAAAGCAACCAAGGAGCAATTGTTACACCAGTGGCGAGCATTTGACGCCTCCCAACTTTATCTGTAAAAGAAAAAACTCCGATTCTAACATATATCATTTCATTTTTTATTTTTTTTAAAGGAAATGTAATATCTTGTTTTTGAAGTCCAAGAAAGTTCTAAGATGTTATAACCTATAAGTTTTCATATACTGAGGTAAAAATGTAAAATCAACCCATCATCTTATAAGTTCTTGCTTTAATAATAAAAAAGATTAATCATCTGTTAACAAGAGTGATAATTTCTTAGATCAAACAGCAAAAATTCATAACATGTGTTACAAAATTCATTTGAAATGATGATTATTTAATTAAGATGTTACCTTGTAGAGTGGTTGAAGGTGCTGTTGATATTTGTTCTGATCTAACAATAAAAGGTACGCCTTTTTGAAACCGGCCATTGGTACACAGCCCTAACTGACATAAACGAGTCAAAAGAAAGATGTTGACTTTTGTTTTTAAAAAATGGGCCAAAAACAAAACTGTTGACTTTTGTTTTTACAAAACGGGCCAAAAGGATAGAGAAGAGATTAACCTGAGTACAAGGTAACTGTTGCAAAGACAACATTTCTTTTGTTTGCTGTGAATATGCAATGACTAACTGCTGTCACTCTGACAAAATTTAAACAATTTAGTCACCAAAATTAAATTGTCTAATAATGGTACTAATATCACGAGTATTTTGTCTAAAGTTTGACAAAATTGTTGATGTGCATTGACATGTTCGTATCCAACTATCCAAGCTACAATTATAGCAGATTCTGGAATACTTTGTTCAAAATTGAGGGTTAAAAACACTAATTTCAGTTCCAGTTCAACAAATTATTCATGTGCATTGTCATGTTCATATCCATGCAACAATTCTATTAAATTCTGGACTACATTGTACAAAATTAAAGTTGATCAGATTATAAAAGTTAACAAAACGATATACTGAACATGAGTTTCTCAAATGTAAGACGTCATGTGTATTATGAAGTAAGATCATTGAGAACTTTCATCAAACAACATGTGGGCAATCCTCACAAGAAGGAAAACATCCCCAAGGTGCAATGACTTAACAACATTAGACTCCAATAAAATCAACATGGAGTTAACTCTCAGTGATTAATATTACATAAATTACGGTTTCTTCAGCGACGTATTGGTCTCTCAATTTGAAACATGAGGAGCATGTGTTCATACGTCAATGCATTTTGCCCCATAAATTGAGTGACCGAACAAAAGCAAAGCTTCAATTTCCCCATAATTCGATATTGCATTCCCCCAAATGAAACAACCCACACTTCTCAACAAATTTGGGTGAGATTAACTAATTTAGAATACCCTGTTGCATGAATAACAATAACACACACATACATGAATCGATGTAGTGAAAACTAATTCATAATTGTACCTTGTTGGATCTTTCGGCCTGCAGAAGCAACAACTGTGGACAGAATATGAATCAGCAGTTGGATTTTGCAGTTTTATTTTGATTTTATGGCAACCACATCATCATACATAGATCATATATCTCATTCTATCCACTTCCTAATAATATGCCTCTCATATTCCTTTGGAGCACAAAGACAGTTATACCCACAGAAAATATAGCGGCAAAATTATGGATAGGGTAACCTGGTCTTTTCACAAGGTAGCAACCATGTCCCGAATCTGAATTCGGTCTAATCCGGGTCAAGTCATTTATGGTTTTAGGCTTTTAGCAACTAAGATCCGAAAAGACTTTTTTTAAATTAGAGTAATTTTAAGCTTAAATATTGTTTGTTTCTAAACAATATTGTTTGTTCGTGAACAAAATATCGTGCAAACTTTTAATGATTATATCATTGTGTATGTCTTTGACAAAAAAAAGTCAGGAGTGTCACTATTTAAATTTTTATTATAGATTATTATCAATTACTTAGAAATAATTTGAATTGTTAAAATATAAAGTAAAGTTTGTTTTTTCCTTCATGTATTTTTTGCTGAAAATACTTTTTGTTTCAAACTTTTTAAAATTGTCATTTTGTTTTCTGGGAGTAAAAAGACCATTTCGAAAAGTTTGAAAAAAATGAGTTATTTTGAGTAAAAAATGTTGGGAGTAAAACGAACTTTACTCAAAGACGGCTTAATAAACATTTTTTTAGGTAAAATGATCCTATTATCATTAAACTTATAATGTTTTGCTTCTGGTCCTCTTTTGTTGTTTGGTAACACGACAAAGCCTAAAGTAGAGTTACAAATAAACTATAAAATAGGTTGCAAATGTCATAAACTCAAGATAGAGTTTTTGTAAGTTGATTTTTGAGTTCTTGAAAGCACTTCAATTAGAAAGGTCATGGAGATCGTTAGGATGATAAAGGATTAAAGATGTCTTACATTGTTACTCTTTTTTTTTTTTTTTTGCTTCAAGTTAGTTTATGAAAATTTTGAAGACATAAAACTAAGAAAAATAGAAAATGGTGGAATAAACAAGCCAATATTTTAAAATACGAAGTACATGTTAAGTGAATCGTACGATATCGTGGAACCCCGAAAGAGTCAACCCGATCAAAACACTTGAGATCTCTTTCAATATTGTTATAATGTTACATATCAATATTCAACATCAAAATGCATCCTAAATTTCTATGACACTAAGATGTTTCCTTCCAAAATCTTATTGACCGATCGGTCCCACATGACACGAATGCTGACTCAGTAGGTGAGTGTTCCAACCACCTGGGTGCACCCACATGGTTAGATAGCCATCTAGCCACTTTTTCTCCACTTAGAGAATCCCATATGACAATCTGTGTAACAACAATGTAAACTAACCTTAGTTAATAAGTGTTCAAAACAAACCAACATATCAAATACACTTAACCACACCTAACCTCATTGCTAGGTTCATCGATGCATATTACAAATTCTTCTGTATCATTAAAAATCGCCTGCAGAATATAACAAGAAAATATTTGTTATTTTGAATTCATAAGCGGATTTTGGGTAAATCATGAAAAGTAAGCAACCCATTCTTGCCAAAAGAAAAAAAAAAGAAAATTGCAAATTTATTATTTTTTATAAATTCTACCTGGCAACGCAATTGTGTATGTTTGGCTCCAACATAATGTTTGACTAATCTCGCGGTTCCAACTTCCCACAGCTTCACAGAAGAATCCTTTCCACACGAGAGAACATATCTAAAACAGAAAAAAAAAAAGTCAATACCTTTAAACAAAGAATGGTTCGGGTCAACCCGACCCGTCATAACAAATTGTGTACTTTTGATCTTTGGTAAAATGTGCACTAATGGCTTCAGTTGATCCATGTGCACCAATTATGGACCGAACAACATTGCTAGTTACACCATCCCATATTCTAATAGCACCATCTTTTGAGGCGGTTACATACATGCCACCTGTACATGAATATCTCACCTGCATCACCAATATAAAAAATAATTAAATAAATATATATATATTTTCCGGTCAACATGTCATCATTACTTATGTACGTATAAAATCAGTTATGTTAAATCTTTATTCAAAAGATCATATTATTATTAGAATAATATAACTTTTGTAACATACTAATCCATTTTGACCCATTATATATAAAAAAATAAACAAGTCAAATGGGTCAAGAGTTAAGGTCACTCACAGTGTATGTTTGCTTAAAATCTCGCTGTTGAATAATATAATTATTGTAATCATATTCATACCTGATTTATTGCACTATTAACACCAATTTCTTGTATATTTGCTGAGAGGTAACACTGGAAAGTATTAACATCATACAAATGTGGAACATGATGATCGGTTCCAGCCAGAAGAAAATCTCCAGAAGGATGAAATGATAAAGACCGAACATTATGAGTATCCTGCCACATTAAACATCAAGAAAGAATTTTTTTTAAGAAATCTGAATATGTTTAAAGCTAAAATATTACATGATCACAAAGTTTTGTAGTAAACTCAAATAAAATAACAAACCTGGATAACCCTGGATGCTTTCTTTGCAGCAGTCTTAGAAAAGTCAAAAAACCTGCATTTTGGTAATATTATAAATTAACAAGTTACACATTTGCGTTTATATTGAGCGATTAAGGATTTAGTATTATACTTTATTGTGTGATCTTTCGCCCCAGATATCAAAATAGTATTTTGAGGATGGAAATCCACGTCATTTACTGGCTGCAGCAGTATAAGAATTTTATTAGTTTTAAGATGGAATTTATACCCAATTTATAATGTAACATGTAAATTTAATTTGTATTTTTAGTAATACTGGGTCAAATAGCTAAAAAGAAACAGGTCAAACAAGTCAAAAGTTGCCTAAAATGCTTGCAACCTTTATATCATTTCATTTCAAAAAATCGAAATTATAAACGTAATCATATTAATACATTAGAGCTTATTTTCAAATTAAATATATATATATATATATATATATATATATATATATTTGCAGGTCAAGCCGACCCAACTCTACTGTTTTTCACCGCTGTTTAAGAATTACTTGTTTTTGACCCTAATCCATTTTGACCCATTATCCAACCTTGTGTTTATCATCTTAGATTGAAACTGATTTAACGAAAGGTCGATAAGAAACATGATTTCAGTGGATTTCATTGTTTAGGAAAACAATAAATTGACTTAAAAAAATGCAAATTATTTGAATCAACAAATTTACTTGTAGATGATCATAAAATGTCCGCAAGACAGGTCTAACAGGACCACCTCTTCCTTCTGGCAGCAGCATCTGGTTTAAGTTTCCTACCTGCACATGATACCCCAACCTTACTACATAAAATTATTCACATCTGACTAAAGATGCCAATTTCGACTCGTTTACTTACAAATGGGTCGATTCGGTTTATGTTTTTATCAATAGCGAGTCAACAGATAAATTCCAAAACCATTAGCCATAAAATATAACAGGTCAAAGGGGTCAAGCATGTCAAAAGTCATCCTAAGTTTATTTTTTTAATGCACACAATCCTGAATCCTCCAAAGCAATGTGAATATAAATTTATATTATTTAAGATATAACACAACTTAACACACTGATTATATTTAAAAAAAGTTTCAAAAACGAACAAATGTGTCATGGGTTAATTAAATGGAACTAGTTCTAAAAACTTGACCCGTTCTCCAACCCGCCCATTTCGCCACCTGTACATATAATCAATATGAGCTATTTAATAAAATTTGTTACCTCAAACAGTTTAACTGAGGTGTCCGCACTACCCGATGCAAGAAACCTTCCATCAGGACTAAATCTTGCACATCTTGCAACATTCTACATGGCATAATACCACGTTGTAAAGTTTAAAAAAGCAGATCTTAACATTATTCCAGACAAACATGAGCCAATTTCAAAACAATATTAGTTCCAATGGATGCAAATATGCAATATGCATACCTTGTGTTCTGAAACATGTTTGGTTTCATGCTTTGGGAAACTCTTCGAAGAGCCTTTTGTATTATGTGCAACACTGTTAAAAATGAGGGATTTTTTAGCATATTGAACTTTAAAACAAGCACATAGATACAAGTTTGATTAGTAATGAGTTGTAAAACCATATATTGGAATGTATTATCTTATTATTGCAAATTATAGTCGCAGTAATCAATTGCTAATGCTTGAAGAAACATATCCTTCTTTTTATTATTAGGAATCTAGGATGTTTGGCATTGCATCTTGAAAGTGATTATAAGATACAAAATAATTATAATTAGATCATTAAAATTACCTAAAATCTACAGAAACAGCACGTGGAGCTGGTATTGAGCCATATGTTGTTGGTAATGATGTGCTTGAATCAAACAATATAGATGTAGATACTCCTCTAAATGAATCATCATTTTCAACTGCAAGACCCTGTTTACTTTTCAGACCCATAAAATATATTTATTAATTTTGTTCACTGCTCTTTTCACATTAATCCTTGTTTAGTTATTATAAGTTACAAAACAACCTTCAAGAAACAAAAAAGTTACAAAAAAAATAAATAAAACAAACCTTGGCAACCAGCTCAAGAAGCTTGTTGGGAGAAGCTTCAATGATTAGTGGTGTCATTGTAGCTGAAGCAACCGCACTTGCAGCCTATAATTCATCGCAAATAATACAAATGATTCAAAATTTGGTTTTATGAATACTTGGTGGAAAAAATCTAGTTACTGTGGTATATATATGCAACAAACACCCTAACTCAATTTTTAATCCTAATTAAGCAATTTTCTCCGTCGAAAATACTTGAATCTATGAAACTTGCAAGCAAATTCGTATTTAAAAATTTAAAATGCATACAGATCATGTGGTTGATTACCAATTAATCAGTTTAACATCATAATCGAAATGTAACATTTATATTTTACGAATCTAATGGGGGAATCGAAGAATTACGACTGTAATCAAAATGAAGAACACGAGTGAGCGTGAAGGGGCAATACCTGCGTCAGATTGTTGTCTCGAAGATGAGCAACGATTAGATTGTTTACGAATCTATAAAGCTTACCTTCCTGCAATGTCTGTTCTAAATTATTGCTATCCATTCCTAAAACCAGCCTCAACTAAAACTATAAAAAACCCTACGGAATCGCTGAATTAACAGGAATACGAAACTGAACAGGATTTATCGCTTTGATTGCACTTATTACTGGTGATTTTGTAGTGTTCTAGACTTGAGTTGTGTGCTTAAAGATTGTTATGCCTTCACTTTGGCATATTGATTTAGCAAGGTTTATGGTATAAATAAAGCCTTCAATTTTTTGTATCTATTTATGAACTTTTTAGACTGTTAAAACCGATCAAATTAGTTTATCCTAAGAAAATCATATGATTTAATAGTTTGATGGTTTAATGCAACTCAAAATTATAGTTTTCTTTGTTTTAATTAAGAATACAAGTATGAGTTAAGTTCTATTTGTATAACAGTATAAGTGAAATTAATATTAACCCAAAGTTAACCATAAGGCTCGTAGAATACTAGTTACCGGATGTGTATAACTGTATATGGTGGTATCCTTTCTTGTAAGGTCGAAAGATCGAGTCACAATGAATAATAATGTAACACTAAGAGTAAAAAATCTTCAAATTTAAATATTAAATTAAAGGGTTAACTTTATACAAATGTAATTAACTTTCAATTTTGTTTCAATCAAGTTACTCATATTTTTTTTGTTATAATATGGTCACTCATACTTACTTGTATTTTAATGAGGTCATTTAATTTTAAATAAGTGTTCTAATCCTATACATTTTACCTATAAGTCTATAACATTTGGTTATCATATCATTTAAAAATTTAATATTTTTACTTTTTGTAAAAATTATATAGGTAAAACGTTTAAGATTAAAACATGTTTTAAAATTGAGTGACTTAATTAAAATAAAATTTAATATTACTGATCTTACCAGAAAGAAAGATATGAATAACGAAAAAAAAAACTGAAAGTTATTTAGCCGACCATTTTTGCCCGTTTTCCGATTCACTCATTTTTTTCCCAAACCTCTCTTTCTTTCTTTCTATTGTAATTCCAAATCAACTGAGCGGTGCAGCAAAAAACCATCGGACTACTCACTCTACGACGATCAATTGCTGTAAATCCGCCTCCGTGCTCGCACACAGGTGTGTGTTTTTTGTACACTTGAAAAATAAAATTAGTTGTTGAATGTCGAGCTTCATATTACGTGTTGAATGTTTTGACGCTGATAGTATGATACTTAGTTATACTTAATTGAAACTTAATTACTTGATTGTTGACATGTAGATGCTTTGTTATCTAAGTGTTTAGTCGTTTCGATTGTTGCTTCACCCGAAATTTTTTTTGTTATCCAGAACCTAATTGACATTGAAACATGAAGTAGGTAAACTTATGTGGCTTACTTTTTAGTTGATATTGTATTTTTATTGAATTATAAGGTTAACCAGCTAGTTCGGTTAAACCATCCGGTACAAACGGTTCAACCATTTCTGACTCCAATCTAGTACATTCTCGAAACCGGTTCTTAAAACATTGGGTAAATTTTGAAACTGAATTGTGCATAATAGTACCCTCCTCACGAGGTTGAGGTTTGGAGTCCATCAGTGCACAATGATGTTGTATTAGGAGTACATTAGATTGTTGTAAAAATGTAAAACAAAAAGATAAGAGTTTAGAATTAGAACAAACAAATAAATCACAAGAAAGTATAATACCATTGTTTAATAGGCTATTAGACGTTTTCTTTAATTGGGTTATAAATTGATACTTAGTAGTGTTTGGATGCTGGAAAGTTAATATGTAACATTAAATTAACAAATAAATTATGCCATACAAAGTGTTGGAGGAGATGGTTTTGATGTGTTTTTTTTAAACTTGTTATAGTCCCTTTGATGGTGTTGAATGTTTCAGGATTACAATCATTTAAAAAAGCAATAGACAAAAATAAAACAAGGGTAGGGCAAATGTAACTCATTATCTTTGTTGCTGATATTTTTTTTATAAGAATCACTCAAAGTAACACTATAAACTCATAAGATAAATCACTTTTAAAGCGCACATCCAAACATCTCAACTATAATTTTGAACAACTATAATGTATGAATCTTTTGTTTGAATCGTGTAGTATTGTTAAACTTATCATGTAATATCTGGTTTATATCTCCGTTTGTGGTAAATAGAATTCATCTTAGACCAATTACACAGTTTTGCAGTAAATCGATCCAACAAAAGAAAAACATGAGATGGAAGCTAAACGTTTGTCTAAGTTGATCCAACATTAAACCTAACATGTTTCATGCCTTTTGCTTTAATTCTCACAAAGTTTCTTTGTTTTGATTCTGTTTATTCTACACATTTGGTGATTTCAGATCTATTGTTTCTTCATTTGTAATAAAAAAGAATTGATCATAAGTTGATTTTCACCATTTGCAGAATCAATCCAAAACAAAAACACAACATCAAATGAATTCTAAATGTTTGTCTAAATCTCAACAACTCGATTTCATCACCACACTTCCTCAATCCATAATAGAAACCATCCTATGTTGTTTACCAATACAAGAAGCAGCAAGAACAAGTATCCTCTCAAAAGAATGGAGATACAAATGGACCAAAATTCCAACACTTGTGTTTTTTCAATCCTCTGTTAAAATTGAAGAACCGAACGGTTGGTGGAAGCATGTATCCACCAGAGAATATTGGAGGCGAAAGAAAAACATGTGGCGTAAACTTTTCTACGCGATACTCCAAGTTCTGTTATTGCGTCAAGGTCCAATAGATGAGTTTATCCTTTCAATGGATGCGTATGACACGTGTGTTGAAATTGATCAAATAATACTTCATTTGTCAATGAATCATAAGATCAAGAAATTAGGATTTTACTTTCATGATATGGGTACGTATAGTTTACCCTCATGCTTCTTCTCGTTGCTTCACTTAACGGAACTATATCTTGAATATTGTGATTTCAAATCTATACCAATATTTAATGTATTTGGTAGTCTTACAAGATTAACCTTAAGCTTTACAAGGATCTCTAAAGAAACTCTTCTAAATCTTTTATCAAATTGTCCATCACTTAAGAGATTCTGTCTGGTAAGTTAATACTTTTTTTTTTTAAGTTTTACTATTATTATTATTGAAGAGAAGAAAGTATATCCATTCTTATGGATTTTCAAAACTTACCTGAATATTTTAAGTCTATGTAGATTCTATTTGAAGAACATTTTCTCACTGATGAAAAACCTAGCATTATGGAGCTATTCAAGTGTTTACCCGCGATTGAACATTTAACAACTTGGGGTTATATCATTCCGGTAATATTTATTCACATCTTCTATTATGATGATAAGTAACTGAAGGAGCCACATGTCACACTCAAAATTCTGATTATTTCCTGCTTCTCTTTCTTAATTCCTAAATCATTATTACTATCATTTACTTTTACCGCTTCTCTTTCTTAACCTATTAGAGCATTCACATTTGGTGTTTTATAAATTGTGTGAGTGGGTTCTTTATATTATACAGATTAGTTGAAAGTGGTTCTGAGTGTAGAGATATAGAGAAACTGATGAAACTAGTAAATATATAGAAACACTATTCATTAAAGTAAATTAGAGAGAGAAAAAAGTAATGATAAATGAATAAAAAAATATTATTTGATTGAATAGGAAAGATAATGGTAATATAAAGGAATTAAAATGTATTATTTAATTGAATAGAAGAGAAAAAATGTATGCAGTGATAAAAGGAATAAGAAAGTATTATTTAATTGAATATGAGAGAAAAAGCAATGATTTTTAATGAATTATAAAGATAAAGAACCCAATTGTTTATATGAGTTTCTTTCCAATTTCTCTTTCTTAATTCTTATATTTTTATGACTGCTTAATATTTAATTTTATTCTGTTCAATCCGTGTAATACACATGATTCTAACTTAGTTATATATATATACTACAAAGAAATCAAAATATAAAGTTTTGGTTATTAATTGTTGTTTTGGCATGCGGTTTAAGTCGTTTGTTCAAGCTTCGGTTCCACATGAGCCTCCGGTCTCACTAATCCACCTCAAATGCGCATTTATAAGACAATTAAGCTTGGAGAAAATTAAGCTTGCGGTAAATAGCATAACTCTATCTTCCATCCTTTTTATAAATTTTTTATTTAAAAACCAAAGTATACCAACTCAAGATTCATGTTGTAGATTAATGCTGATTATGATGATGAGATAAAGTTAGAGAAGTTGGAAGAATATTCAAATGTTTGGTTGCAGCATCTGAATGAATTGGAGATTGCATTTTTGAGAAACTATAAACCTGAGTTGGAGTTTGTGAAGTTTATTTTGGCCAGATCACCCAATCTGAAGAAGTTAATACTCGTAACCCCGATGGTTAACAAGAACGAAGAGTTTGAGATGTTTAAAGTTCTCTTAAGTGCCCGATGTTTATCACCGGTTAAAATCGTTGTTAAGAATGACTTTGAAGACTTTTATAATGATTACTAAATCTCTCAACTTTCTAGAGAATTAATGTTGAAGGTTTTCTTTTTGTAATTTTTTTTGGTTGGTCTTTTAGCTGCAAATGTATGGTCTCAAAAGATTTTCTTTGACTTAATTGATTGATGCAACAATAGATATGATACAGATCCAACATTGTGGAGCTATCCAAGTGTTTACCTTTGATTGAACGCGATCAATTGGAATTAAAATAGAATATGTTTGTTAATTGTTTTCGCCATTAATGGTTTGAAATCCTTTGTTGTAGACCCGGTTCCACAAAAGCTTCTGTTTCAAAGATATTGGTTGTGCTAACCGTTGTGGATTGACATTTCTTGTTTTGGTCAAATTTTCCCTAAATTTGGAAAATATCAAGGTAGAGGTGAATAGTATAAGTCTATCTTGTATCTTATTTTCTTAAGGCGATCATTCACACTAGGTTGAAATTTCTGACGTATGTTAACACGACACGATAAGACACGAAATTGACAAGTTTTATGTTTAAGCTTAACATTTCATGTCGTTAACAGATTGACACAATAAGACACAATAAATCTCGTGTCTTAGCAACTACATGTACATGTTAACCTATTAGTGACTTGTTAAGTTATTTAATTTTTTAAAATATTTAAATGTATATATATTACTCATATAAGTTATATCATTTTTTATTAATAGTATATGTTTATTGACTGAGCTCACCAAATATATTATATTGTTTGATATTAGTCATAATCAGATGCTTCAAACTCGGTCAACAATTATAATATTTGTTTTTCATTTGAGTTTTAATGGATATGCCATTTTGTTTTCATATGATGTTTGATGTTATTTTAAATTTTGTATGCACGTTTGACTAGGGATGGCAGAAAAACCCGTACCCGATGGGAAAACCTGAAACCCGAAACATCCGGGCCGGGTATTGGCCCGACTATTAGGGTATGGGACCGGGTATGGGATTAAAAAAGCTTAT
>WOUH02000031.1:7868618-7892548 GCA_009936405.2 Stevia rebaudiana
TTGTTAGGTAATAAAAAATAAAACAAAATTGTAAAATCTTTTTACCTATCCCGACAACTAGTTGTCGGGAAAAGTTTATTCAACGCGTGGAAGTTTGACCCACCAGTCATGTAATGCCACGTGAATGTAAAAGTTTTGAAATTTTGGTTCGACTTTTGCCGACGACTAGTTGTCGGGAAAAGCTTTGAATTCCCGATGACACCCTGTTGTCGGGAAAAGTGTTGTCGGGAAAAGTGGTTTTTCTTGTAGTGAGTATTGGATGATTATTATATGTTTACGATCCTATATATATGTATATGTAAAATCACAGGCATTTGAAAATTTACATCAGTAAAACAATTGTAACACCACTATAAAATACATACATGTGTTATATTGTTACATTGGTGTACAATTTTAAACGAATGGGATTTTATGCATACACATAAATGACTAAAAGTGTTATACATGTGTAAGACCACATGGAGTCATCCCACCCTTTCACACTTTTCTCCGCTTCTACGTCAACGCCACATCAGCTTTCCGCGGACCCCGGGTTTCCCCACTTTTTCTCATTTTACACGGTGTCGTCTCACTTTTCCCCACTTCTTCCAACTTTCCCATCTCCCCCCTTTTTCTTCTCATTTTCCTTCGGTGAGATCCGGTGTGCAGTCCCCGATTTTTCCCACCCCGAAAGTGGGGGGACGGTGTTCCCGTCTGACCCCGAACGGCCCCATTATTTCCCGAGCCCCACTCCTAGTGCCCTAATAATAATATAAAAAGTATCAACTTTTGGATTGCTCTTGAGGTTATTGCAGGTTTTGCAGAATACTAATTGTTGGATTATTAGATGTTTACTATTCTATATATATGTATATATAAGGGTTATTAAAAATAACCACTGTAATTTCGTTAACCCATGATAAATCATCGTAATCAAACCAATATTTTTCAATTATGTAGCATTTTCAGTGTGTAAAATCAGACATATTTGAATTTTACACTACTATAACAATTATAACACTCCAATAAAATTCATACGTGTGTAGTTTTATTATAGTGGTGGTGTAAAATCTTCAAACACATGAAAAACTATTATACAAGAGTACTAGTGATATTAATGAGCTGTAGCCTATATGTACGGGTCGTGTACGTTTATGTTAAATCATATGTACGGGTCGTGTACGTTTATGTTAAATCATATGTACGGGTAGTGACATTAATGAGTTGTAAAACCATTTGTCATTTTCAGCTCTAATGATTTAGATCGTTAACCCATACAATTGCCACTCCTAATCAGTAGTCAATACCTTATCCCTCATAGTAAATAGTAACTGATTAACCTCATGTTTACATGTCAAAACACTCAACACTTTTCCCATTTTTAAAAGATTTATCTTCATTTCAACTCACATCTAGCTTTAGTAACACATATGAAGTTTTCTCAGGACTTAAATTTGGCAAGCTAGATGTTGTTCTACTCTTCTGAATCTTTAGTCTTCAATTGTAGATCCAATCTCAAATGCTGATTAATTACTTAAACACTTTCTCTCTCTCTAAAAAACCTACTCTCTCTCTCTCTCTAGAATCTCACTAGATTTTGTAAAAGGAACCCTAGCTAGAAACACTGACTTATTCCTTCAATCTACCAACTGTCACACCAGTTTGAGATAAATCATAAAGTGTGTATATATATGTAACAACTATTTTTTTATCTTGACAAAAAGAATGGTTAGGGTCCTTGAAAGATACGAACAAGAGTCAAACCCAGAAAGGGAGTTTATTGGGGTCAATCATCAATCTCAAGTAAGCATTTCTTTTGTTGCCAACTTTAATTTATGCTACTTATAATTAAGGCTTCCTAATGTTTAAAACCACAACTCGAAATAATTTTAGGAAAGCTGGACTTTGGGACGTGAAAAACTGAAGTCTAGAATTGACCTCTTGCAGCAAAATCAGAGGTATAATCGTATTTTAACCTAATGTATAATTGCTTCTAGAGGTGGAAATTAAACAACTTAAAGTTAGATGGGGTTAACAAATTAGATAAATGTTTTTGCATAAAGTAAAGGTTTCCGGACCAGTGGGGCCCATTAAAAAACGTGTTCATCTTGTACCCGTTTGACTACATCTTGTCACATCCAGGTTTTTTTATTTATTTAATTTTTGTTTTTCGGATACATGCATGCTAAATTTACAATAAAACATTAATGATGTTTCCTTGTTTGTTTGCTCATCATAGGAATTTTATGGGATAAGACATTGATTCGTTGAGTCTCAAGGAACTTTTTAATTTGGAACAACAGCTTGAAACCAGTCTTAGACGTTTTAAAACAAAAAAGGTACATATTTTTCATCTAAGAGTACTTAATTAATTACCAAACTTCTACTGATTAGATTATTATTTATGACTGAAATAAGAAGTTTGTTAAGCTAACTCAAACACACCTAAAAATCTCAAATTCAAGTTTAAAGAGATGTACGTACGTGTTAACTCAAACAACTCTTTATCAATTTATCTGCAGAACCAACTGATGCTTAAATCAATTTCAGAACTGGAAAAAAAGGTATGCCCATTTTCCATCAAGTAAACGTTAAAGTGAGAGTTTTTTAATCCAGTCAGCTTATCATGTATTACAATGAGCATTTTAGTAATTTCATTTTTAATATTTGTTTTACAATGGGCCAAAATAAATCTACTAATACCTACAGGACAAGACCTTGAAGGATGAAAATAACTTGCTCATAAAGGAGGTAACAGAACTTGCCCTTGAATTATTCAAATTAACACATATATGTTTAGAGTTGTTCAAAAAGATCTTGGCTCGCTCGTAAAAAGCTCCTTCCAAAACAAGCTGAGCCAGCTCGTCTCGAAAATCGAGCTCGAGCCACACCCAGCTCAGCTCGAAAAATTCCGAGCTCGAACCACACCCAATTACGCTCGAGCTCGGCTCGTGTCTCGACTCGATTTTTAAACCAAATATATTATATCATATATAAAAAAAGATGAATAATAACATCCACATCTAACAAAGCATTCTAAAAAATAGCACATGACATTTTTTTAAATTTTCAAGAGTTTTTAATTATTTAAATTAAATAGATTAATATATTAAATTCTTTTATACTTTTTATTTTATCTTAAATTATAAAATAGATTTAAGTTTTAAAATCTTTTGAATTTGTTATTATCTAATTAAGTATTTATCTTTACATTTAGAAAGAACACAAACGGTCTCTAACGTTTCAAATCTTATCAATTTTCGTTCCTAACATTTCATGTTTTAAAATTTCTCATCCCTAACGTTTCAAGTCTTAACAATTTTCATCCCAACGTTTCAAGTCTTAACAGTTTTCTATTAAAGGTTTAATGACGAAAATTGTTAAGACTTAAAACGTTAAGGACGAAAAACTATTAAGGGTGGACTAAAACTGTTTAAGTCTTAGCTATCTCAGCGGGAAAACCGCACTTACTTTATTTAAATTTTAAATTTGACTTTTTCTAAATTTTATATAATTATCAACTAGATTTAAGGAATTTATATTTTAAACAGTTTCTAATGAATAATTTTAAAATCTCAAACCATAATTATAGTTATAAAAGTGTCAAAAAATTATTTTTTTGAGTATTTACAACATATTAACGTAATATATATATATATATATATATATATATGCAATGATTAAATGATAAAATTTGAAGTTTTGATTGTGTAACCATATGTAATATACGAGTTTTAAGCTAGTGTATATATATACAATTACTTGTTTATATATATTTTATTTAAGTTTTTTCTTGTTTTTATTAAGGATTTCATAAGAAATACTATTTTATTATGAAAAGGATTGGTTTATATATGTGTATATATATCATAATATGAAAAATAAAAATTAAGTAAGTAATTAAGCTTAAAAAGTATGCATTGTATATGTGTTAAAGGTTATTTTATTTTTATACTAGCTAGTGTTTAAAAAAACGAGTCGGCTCGTGGCTCGAACTTTTTATGAGCCGAGCTCAAGCTTAACTTTACAGCTCGAAGAAAAAAAAACGAGCCGAGTCGAAGAATAAACGATCCGATCTTGAGCTTGCCCTAGCTCGGCTCGATAACAATCCTATTACCTACTTATTTAAAATCTTTAACTAAGCAGATTAAAGGAAAGGAAAAAGAACCGGCCCAACCGCCTCTAATGGGACCACAGAGTCACGAGAATATGGGCTCATTTCAATTGAACCTCGGGTTAGCCTCTCTCTCACCTCATGACCTTTAATCTTTTGAAATAAATACTAACTCATCATTGTGGAATTTCAATTACTAGTGGTATAAAGTATTAAAATATATTATTATAAGGGTTTTATTATGAGCCTACAAGTCTAGTTTAGCTGTTTAGGTTTCTTCGAATTCTTATGATCTCTATGTATTGTAACACAACCTTCAGATAAACCAATAGATATATTTGATGAAATTTGTATGCAATGCAGTGACATGGACCAGCTACGCGATAATGAAGGCATCGAAGAAACACAGAGACAAAGTCAACCTTTGACTGTGATGCCGTGTTGGATGATTGATTACATGAGGCAGTAGATCTTTGAGTTGATGATGAAGAGGTTAAACTTATGTTTCCTGATGTTAAAATAAGATAGATTGTGGATTCATACAACTATGTAATTTACAATCTGAACCACGATAATGTTTTCCTTTGTTCATGGGCCACAATGCAATGGCAATTGCCGATGGGCTTCAAGAGGATTTAATATGTAATGGGCTTTAGTTTAAACCGCAGACCGAATCACGTATAAAAGCTAAATCTAAGGACCTTTTGAGAAAATCAAACACAATACTTTGTCTCAAGGGATCCAAGTATTTAACATCTAATGACCGATGTCTTTTTTTAATTTTCTTCATTTAAATTAAACGTTCTAAACTTTTTTATACGACATTTTTTTTAAGTTGCAGCATAAAATCAACCGTTTTTTCTCTTTAATTTTAGTATACTCTTGTTACTTTTTACAATCAAAAAATAGTACGCTAATGTGTTATACTAAAGAGTTTTGTTTAGTATTTTTCATTGTCATATTTTCCTATACTACATTCTTGTGATACAAGACATGTAAGTTGCCACTGATTGTGCAAGGTTCCACTGATGGGATGTAACCACTGAGTGAAAATGGGATGCAACCTAAGTATATTAATATTCATTGAGCTAATATGTTCTTTAATTACTACTAATGATTATTAAAACTAAACTGCATAGTTGTTGATGATGCTAGCTATCAATGATTTCGTTAACATAAAAGGCAAGAGTTGTGTTCAGGTTTTGGTGTTTTACTATTAAGATGTAGTATTCTTCAATACTGGAGTGTGTTCTTTTAGTGTGCGTTAAGCCTTGAGTCTGTATTCACCTCCATGGATTCATCAACCATGAGGTTGGTGATTATTGAAATATGTGATTATTTACTTTTGATTTTTCATTCAGTTCAATGTTCAAAACTCAACCTATTCTTATTATTTATTACAAACACGAAGACTTGTCTATTATTTTTACAGACGATCTTATGAGCAATCAGATTGTAACCTTCGATCCAACACACATACGCACACACACATATAGGTGGGTCAAATTCAACGGCTATTTTTTCTAAAAAAGCATAAGAATCACTTATTATTTATTTAAAGTTATAGCATAAAATTAAAGATTTTATCATGTTTAATATGACTAATAGTATAGTTATAGTATTGTTATATATGTAAGCAAAATGTTTTTTTAAGGTGCAAATGAATTTTGAGACAACCAACGTGTTTGCCTCGTTATATTGTGTAAACATGTCTGACGCGTTTACACAATGCAAATATGTGTCTAACGCATTTACATGGCATGGATTTATGATTAACGCGTTAACAACCTGTTAACCCATTAATTACAACTTACAGCTTACGAACCCGTTCACAAGTTGACTACAAGAATGCCACATTACATAAGAATTAGGAGCACATTTAAGTTTACCATGTAGTTTTAAATTTCAAAATATTCAAATAATAATTAAGTTTAACCAACTAGATGTTCTTTTACAAGTAATATAAACCAAACAATCAGAAACACACTATCATTCAGATTTCCAAATTGCAACTTCCATAAACCCATCTTCAGTAGCACAAGCTCTAAACATACCAGTTGTATTAAAAGGCATAACAACTTCACCAGTAGGACCCACAGCCACCAAACCAGTGGTTCCTTTTGGTGCAACCTCATCAACAATGTATGCAGCCGCTTGTTTCAAACCTAACCCTTTGTACTCCATGACTGCAGCCACGTCTCGAGCCACCGTCTCACGGATTATGGCCTCGCCTTTTCCGGTTGCAGAAACCGCACAAAACTTATTGGCATATGTACCTGCACCGATGATGGGTGTGTCTCCGATCCTTCCCGCCATTTTGTTGACCAGACCGCCGGTTGAAGTTGCAGCCGCTAGGTTCCCTGAACCGTCTACAGCCACACATCCAACGGTTCCAAGTTTGCTATCACCGTCTGGCTTGTTTTGGTATTCGGGTTTTATGGGTTGTGTATAATCTTGCTACAAGTTAATTGATCGATATTTTTTCATTTGTGAGTATCTCATTAGGTGATGTAATTCCACAAGGAAAAATAACCAAAAACACAGAATTGAAATTGAGATGGTTTTATGATTTATAACCGACTTTAATGGTTCAGTTATTCTGTTATGGTTTATGGTGAATAAAACCAAAATGAAACAAACTATTAAGACCGATATTTAAATATTTTTTATTTTTTATATATCTAAGAAAAATTAAATTGAATAATAAATTTGTTTAGATTTTATAGCTAATTTAGTGTGTCCAAGTATTATTAAGAAAATTATAACATTACAAATTTATGATAATAATCTACTGCAAATAGATTACGAGGTTTTAAGCATTAAAAAAAGCCTTCAAGAGACTTTCAACTCATTTCTTTTTATGTAAACATTTCTGATATAAAGTAATATGTTATATGAATTTAAGCCAAATGAACAGAACAAGCATACCTGAACTCGGTTTGCTTCTTTTGCTTGCTTTAATCTCTCAATGTTTTCAGGAGTGATAAAATGACTCTTATCTACAGTTTCAAGCCCCTAAACAACACAAATATAGAAGCATTCATAACAGAAAAAGCATTGCAATAAACAAAGATTAACAAATTTTAAACAAAAAAACACATCAAAAGAATGAATCAAACAAGAATGTGTAACTAACTTGTTCTCTTGCAAACGCTTCAGCTCCATCAAATGCAAGATAAATATGGGGAGTATTTTCCATGATTTTTCTAGCTAACGAAATGGGATTAACAACTGTTGTGACACCAGAAACCGCACCACATTTTTTAGAATTTCCATCCATGATGCAAGCTTCCATTTCAACTGTTCCATTAGTGGTTAAAACAGAACCTTTACCAGCATTGAAATGTGGACAATTTTCTAGCTCGCGTACCTACACAGAAATTGGAGTACTAATGGAACAATTCATTGCAGAAAATGAATAAAATCCATCAATAGAGGTGGATTATGCTGAAATCACGTCAAATTCAAATCATATATGTGAATTATGAACCAAAGAACGAGCTAGAACAAGAATCAGTTAAGAAACTTGGCAAAGGATCAGAGAAAAATAATATATATTATTGAATGCCTAAATCATTGGATCAAACCCCTTTTTTATAGATTGAATCAAATATTGCAAGTTGAGCCAATATTAGAAAACTGAAATTGATTGCCTAATCATGAAATTGACTTCCTAAATTAACACTTGAAATACTCAAGGCAAACAGAAAGGAACTTTTATGTGTAAAATTTTCGCAATTAACACAACAAAACTGAATATTCATCAATAATCATCGACATCAAGTATGATCAATCAAATCACATGTTTAAAATCGTTATAATTTCAATCATTTCTCTTCTACATGCTGAAAACTCGTCAAAATTGAAGTGCAAATCTAGCATCGTCTGAAAGTACGATTACACTCACCGCTTACGTCAATCATCTTAACAACAGGATTACAAGAGCATGGAGAAAAGTTGAAAACAGATCATAAAAGTGAAATGAGCATATAAGAAGATAGTTGATATATGATTAAATTAGTGCATACCACCAGTTCAACGGCATCTAAGGCTGAGTGTTTAGCATTAAGAGCCGACACACCGATCTGAAGAATACGGCGGAGGGCGGCTTCTCGAGGCTCACGGCGTTCAGCCGGTAAATCAACCGGAATATCGCCGGCACCGCCGTGCAATGCGATCGCCCATCCCATTCTTATTGCGAGTACCACCGGAACCTCCAAGGTGTCCAAAACGGTCAAACCTCCTCTCTGTTTTATCGTCTTTTCTGGATTATTAAATGAATAAATTCATTGCATGATCAATCAATTATTAGTTATTGATTTATTGTACATTTACAAAAAATATTAATAAAGGAAACAAAAAGCTAGCAAGTTGCTAGCAAATCGCAATCCACAACCACTAAACAATGCTAATAAAAAACCTTTACTTGAGCTTACATCAAAATCTAAAGCTACACCAAACTACCCCTAGAGGCATGATTCTTGACCCACACGAAACTTTGAGAGCGAATTTTTTCAATAGTTCTGGCCACTGATACGTTATTACTTTTGAATACTTTCTTGATACGTGCTTTCCAAATGCATCAAAGGGAGGTAGCCCCCATTGCTCGGATACTTCTTTTCTATTGGTACCACAATTTGCATCATTTTCATGCGGTTCCAATATATCTCTTATCGAAAAAAGGATGAGTGACCGTAAATTGCACCATTTTGCACACAAATTGCCACACAACGGTGGATACCAAGCATGCCGAGAATAGGTGCAGGCTGGTCTCAATGGAGTTATCGTACAACAAACACAAGCATGAGTCAAACCCCATGCCCCATTTCCTCGATGCCTCGATAGTTGATATACGCTCCTGATAGCCCTCCACGCCAAAATATTCACTTTGATAGGAGCTCATTTGCACCATTTAAGTATGAAATCATCTCACATGCTATCATTTTTACACAAAGTTACGATGAATTTATTGGAGAACAACACATCTTTACCTTCCACCCATTTTCATCTAACTCTCTCCAATGTTATCTGGGTTTGAGAAAGGATAGCCTCTTCTAAATTATATTGGGTGGTATTAGGAGTAGATTGGTTTGTTTTTTTTAAATAACTTATATTATCAATTAAACTGAAAGTCCTATCAGCAAAAATCAAGTTCAATAAGAAAAAGTATGTTTCCGTCATAAATAACTGATTTCAATTAATGTTAAAAGTCAATCTCAGGTTTTTTCACAAATTTTCTTTCTAAACTCGTTATTTTATTCTTTCTTATTTAATAAAGTGAAATTCTAACTTTCATTTGAAATTCATTGATGAAATTTTTGTGACTTTTAATTAAAATTTCCTATTTAATTTATAAGATATCAATTATAACAAATAGTTTAGTTTTTAAATATTAAGAACGTCCAATTCTCAATGCAATTTTAGGTACATTTGAAATTTGAAGGACTAGAATTACACTTTCCATATACTTCAAGGTGCAACATGGATATCCTCATTTTTGTCGTGGTTGTTTAAGTCCTTCAAATATACACCAACTGTTCGACGAAATGCGTATGTTTTTAACCGGACTGACCACTGTACGCAGCCTCACATTCTCTCGAAACAAGTGCATCAGGAAGCACATCAACAGGCTGATGGTGACCCTGGTGGTGGCAACCACCATTGATCCTGCGTCAATCGGCCCCGCCGCCGCCCTCTTATCGATGCCGGGATGGCACCCCGGCCCCTTTCTTCAGGTTAGTCACCGCACGTATCTTCTTATTTGTTCATCAAATGATCAAATCCTGTGCAAATACGTGTAATTGTTACGTAATTACATCAAATGTGAAGAAAAGTAATCACACGTATAACAACAATCATGATCGATTCGTGATTTAGATGTTGAAATCTCTGATGTAGGACATGGCAAGTTTTGTGAACAAAGAAGTAAGATTATTGAAGCATGATTACTCGAATATTAAAGAGGATCATCTGGATAAAAGGTGGGAGGCTGCAACTGGCGAGGTGGTAGATGAGGTTATATTTCTTAGCAAACATACTGCAGCCTCTAGTCGACCTGCACTAACGATTCATCCAATTGGTATACGGTTATGTGATTAATCACTGAATCAAGAATTGTGTGAGTTATTAGACTTGTATTAATCGATCATTCGGTGCTAATTGGTGTTTTTTAGGTGTTCCTCATTTGAGAGATGATGAGGTGCCGCCAGCGGGTGGCAAACCCGGATGGGCTGCACCGCCTAATGCCCGAATAGGCCCGTGGTTGAGATTACTAAAGGGCATTGCAGAATCACATAATCTGACTCCTGAATTTGAGGTATATATATTATATATACCAAATACATGGTTCAGATAGTTCGAAGTTGACTCTTTTGACCATATGAAGTTAATAGTGTGAACTTGAATATGAGTGTTAAGTGTTATATATGTATGTGTGTATGTATATATGTTATTCTAACTCTAATTTTGATGTCTTTCAAATACAAATTGCATTTAATTTAGTAGATGATAAATCTTGTTTTCCTTTTGTTTAGCAATAACTAGGCAAGCAACATGTATTCTTATTATGCTTTTTTATTTGTCTCCTTGTTTTGTAAATTGTGGTTAAATATTGTTTTTGGTTATAGGTTACATTGGAGGCCACACATCATGGGCCTGTAACTGATTCTCCTACAATGTTTGTGGAAATCGGTATGATTCTCCTACAATGCTTGCATAATGACACGTGTTGCCCTTTGGTTTTATAATTTCATTTTAAATATAAAGGCAATTTTGACCCACTTGCTTTAGCTAGAAAGGGATTGTGTCAAGGGGTTGGTCGTAAGTCGTTTAAATTTAATTTTAATGCTTACAACTTCCAAATCTTTTTTTTTTAGATTATCATGTAATAGTAGTTTGTTTGTACTCATACTTAACACACTAATTATTTATTTATTAAAAAAAGTGTTTAATCCGTTATAAAAAATGATCCCTTTCAACTGAGCCTGTTACCTGACCTTTTTGGGCTTCCAATCTTGTTACCTCTTAATTTAATCTTTTTCTGTGTAAAAGAAATAAAAAATAAATAAATAATAATGTCAAACTCATTAGAGAACATTAATAATATTGTTTTGATGTTATTATTTAATCAGGCAGCACAGAAGAGTATTGGAAGAGGCAGGATGCAGCACAAGCTATTGCTTTAGTTCGGTATCTCTTTATAGCAAGCTCAACTCTAACCTAAAATATTGTTTTTATATTTATAATTTCATATAACCTTTTTAGCCACAAAACACATTAAATTGAAATTTATGCATAATGAAAATGATGCATTAACTAAAATATCATTAGGGAGTGAGGGACACATTTTCTGTAAAGTTAAATCTAAAGTTTATAGATGAATTTACTTAACAATGCAAATTGAATAATAATATATTTCTAATTTTGCATTAAAGTTAGTTTGGAAAGGATTGGGGCTTGATGGAGGAATCCCTGTTGGAGACTGGCACAGGTAAATGTTAAATTAATTTAAAAAAATTTTATTCTTTTTTTTTAATTTCCAAATAAATACACATAAGATCTAAGTGGAGGTGGTGGCAATTGTAGGCCAATTTAGGTTGACTTGGGTTGTTTTTAATTTCATAATTAGTGCTGCAAATATCTCTAACTTTTTTATGAGAAATATAACAATTTGTCGGTTAAGCCGGTATTGTCTGTTTTAAGAGTACTAAAAAAGACCCAAATCACCCTAACTCTTTACTGACCCGCATTTTACCAACTTTATTTAAAAGACATGATTGATATAGTTGTATACAGGATGAATATATTGTAATAAAGTTTGCAACTTTTCTTAATAATTTACTTGAATTTGATTGTGTAGGAATAATGGGAAAAACAAAATCCTTTTAGGTGTTGGTGGCGGACACTATGTTCCCCGACATATGGATATTGTTCTGTAAGTCATGACGCCTTTAACCGACTTCGTTTAATTAAATGTTAATTCTTTTGGTACCCTTTTTGGGGCATCAAGTGGGTACCTTAATCTAATTAAGTTTCATTCATAATAATCCATGCTTACTTAAGATATCATACGCGGGTAAATCTTTACTTAATTTGAATGTTTTTTCAAGAAAATGTTACATCTGACACCCTCAAGTTTCATCAATTTAGGAAAGAAGATGTTTGGGTGGGCCACTTATTATCGGGTTATTCATTGCCAATGGAAGATGATGGAGAAGCGGGTGTTGGTGGAACTTGGAGGAATGCGATTAAAGTTGCGTATGATGTTACTAAAGTAGCGTTTCCGGGGGGAGAAATTGTTGTTCATCTTGATCAAAAGTAAGTGTTATTCCGTTTACTTACTATTAAATTCTTAAATTTTATAGGCGAGTAATGTTTAAGTTATAATTTTATTACTACTTTTTTAACGGTATGCGCAATGATTGTACTTAAATGTTTAAACCTTAGTTTTATCATAATGAAATTTATATTATTTTGGGTTCTGTTTTCAAATGCAGGAGCTTTAAGAGTTGGCAGAAAAATGCTATCTTGGGTTTCTTAAAAGAGATGAATATTAACGTCGGGAAGCCTAAAGATTTTCACTAATTTTTACAAAAAATTACATAATTTAAATACTCAATATCATTGTCGGTTTGCTAGCATATTTAATTTTTTTGCTACGTTGTACCAATTTATTGTTAACATAACAAAATCAAGCTCTTACAACTTTGACTTTGCATAACAACATTTAAACACTAATTAGGTTAACCTGATTCGCATTTCACACAACAATTCTTAAAAGAATAAGATTACACCACACTGATTTCCCACATATGAAATTACAAGAACTCCAAGGTTGTTGACTTTTTCAAAAGTCAACTCTTTAGAACAAAAGATTGCAAATGCATTCTAGCATTTGCAACCATGTTGATAGATTCTTCATCTTGCTTCTCTTTTGCAGCAGCGATGGCAGCCATGTAAGCTTCTTCTGCTTCTTTCAATTTGCTATTTTCCAACTCATCAATATCATCCTGCACATTATTATTAATTAATACCAAATTACACAAAAGTATAAATCTTGCAATCAGTTTGAACCAATGGGGATGCGGCAGGTGGCATGTAGCTTACGATTTCAGGAAGGTGACCACTATGTGGGTTGACATCATAGTCTTCATCTTTAAGGGTAAAATGGTCATCTGACAAGCCTTCAAGTAAAAGTTTGTATGATGATCTCTCTCCTTGAAAGTCATTCAAATCTTGTTGAAGCTTTTCGACTTTTTTGTTAGAAGTCATTGCTTCCCACTGTAATTTTTCTACAGCTGCTTGTTTATCAGCAAGTTTAATCTGTGATTAAACAATTCATCAACAAAATCTACACATTTTAGTACCATATGTCCAAAATACCCTTCAATTGTGGAATGATAGATAAAATTTCATACTAATATGAGAGACTTTAAAATTCATTTCAGTTTCACTTTTTTTTCAGAAAAATGTCATTTTGGCCAGTTTTTCTAATTGGATTCTTGTGATTATTGAAAATAACATGATCACTTGCAAAACATACATACAAACATCATCTTAAACACGTACCTTTAAATCGGCTAATTGTGATTGAGTAGACCGCAATAAAGCATCTTTTTCTGATGCTTGTTTTTTCACTTCATTAAGCATGCTATGAACAGAATTAATTTCATTTTTTGAAGCTTCTGCTGCTTTCAAGATTTCATCTTTCTCCAACAATTGTCTTTGCAAATCTTCCAGTTTCTCCCTTAATTCCACCAATTCTTCTCTTTCTTTTGTCAAATTTGCACTTGAAAACATGGAGACATCATCAATACCTGCAACTTGCTCATTGCCTCCGTTTTCATTGCGTTTTTTCCCGAGATTTGATTGAGCATTTCTAACTTTTCCTTCGGTTGTCTGAAAATGCTCCAAGAACATATATGTTAAGTTATTTATTAATTTACAAATCAGGCCTATAAATGAGCGCTCGGTGAACTTTTCATGAACCATTTTACAAGAAATACGTTAATGTTCGTTCATTTATCTGATTATCTGAAGTCTGAACTAAACGAATGGACATGAATACTTGTTTCATTCGTTCATTTATGTTCGTTTAAAATGTTAGTTTACATATTCATTTAAATTCATTTATTAGTAACGAGTAATACTTATTGACCATCATTTACATATTTGTTTGTTTATGTTCTTTGACTTCCAGTTTAGAAGTTTGCATCTCTTGCGTTTAGTTAACAAACAAACAGAAACAAATTCACCCATTTTCTAACAAATGAACACAAACAAGAAAATCAATTGTTTGTGTTTGTTCATGAGTTTGGTTAGAATCAAACAAATGAACATAAACATGAACAAGTCCCTATATGTGTTCGTTTCCTTCGTTTACAATCCTGCATATACAATACTTCAGGTCTGTATATGCATTCAAATTCTTCATACAAGTAGGATAAGAAAATAGTGTCAATTAAAAACCAAAAAGAAAACCTTTCAACTTATAGAATTAAGATAATCCAAGCAAGGGACTACAAAACCACAATGATCAACATAATAATGAAAATCAAAGTGAGATGTAGATTAAATTGTTCCCATTTGAGAAGAATTACCTTATTGGAGATTGATTCTCTTGATGGCGTTTTAGTGTAGTTCACTGACCCCCTACGAGTGAACGAACTACTTGCCTTTCGATCCTACAAACAGAAACATCCCATACCCGAATTCAGGATATAAATAAGTAACCGAAGGAAAACAGTTTCAACAGAATCTAATTTAATCAAAGTATGCATAAACACAAAAAGGAAGAAACCCTAATCCAATTGAAGTATAATATAACGCAATCGAAATCGCAATCAACGAAAGAAATTTGCTTTACTTCGAACAAATTTCAGTATAACACCCAAATTCGAAGTATGCATAAGCAAAGAGATAAGTGTGTGTGCTTGTCAGAGAGAGGGTAACATACAATCAATGACTGAACAAGAGGAACAATCTGCACAAGATCATCGAATAGACGACGGTCGACGTTGTTGGCGGTGGCGTTTGAAAAGGCGGAGAGATTACGGTGGTGAGACGGCGATGAAGGGCGGAGATCTTCGCCGGAAAGCCATGAAGTTTGTTCGCCGGCACCGAAGCCCAAAGCCGCATTTTCCTGCTCCATATCGAAGTGCTGAGATGACTGATGATACATTGTTCGATCTTCGATTTCTGGATTTGAACTTGAACTTAAATTCTATGTAGGATTTGGATCGAGAGGACGATCACAGAAAAGAAGATTGATTTTGAAAGAGAAGAACAAAAGAGGGTGAGGGGTTGAAAGAGGGTAAAGAAGATGGAGACTTTTGAAATACAAAATCATGTGTCTATTTTGTTTTAACTTTCAAATTCAAATACTTTATTACGGATAATAACTGTTTTCAACCTGTAACTCATTATAGTCACTTATTCATTTTATAGTCATTTGAATGGTAGTTTTTTTTAGACAAATCATATATTATTATAACAGACGAACCCATAGGCTAGGTCACCAAGATTACAATTTTAAAACCATCAAAAGAATTAAAAGATACATGACCAACTTAGTGACCAACTTAGTGCCCAACTAATTAATGATTGATTATATTCCAAGGCATAGTAAATCAAAAGAGTACCATTGTTCCTATGTTAACGAGTCACACTTGGCTCGAGCCTTGAATGGTAGTTTTTGTTAGGACAAAATAATAAATGGCCATGTAGCTCTATCGCCATTCATTATCTATATAAAGAGCTTAGATCCGAGGAGCAATTACCAATAATGGAACGCATATGTAACACAAAGGAGAAAAGGGTACGACAAACGATGGAACCACTATCGTCTAACTCCAAATTGGGAGTCGTTGGGTCAGCCATAGGTTGAGAGCTGAAGACAACCACCCCCTCACCAAAGAGAGAGAGAATCTTGTAAACAATCTCTAGGGTTTTGAGTTTATAGATTAAAAATGGCTACACAACCAAACAAGAAACATCCCCCCACCACCACCACCACCCCCCAGATGTGAGACGTCAAACAACCACAACCAAAGACTAAAAACCGGAATGGGTTGTACAAAGCACTTACCATAATTTCATTTTACTTCGATAGTAATATTAATTCGATCCGGTTCTTGCATATCAAGGGGTACGGTCTCACGACTGTCAAATAGTCGACCTTAGACATAGCTCTGAACATGATAGGTTAACACGTGAGATCATCTACCTTTCTGGAAAAAATAAAAATAAGTTTTTTTTATATAATATTAGTTTATCTATTTATGCTTGTCTTATTGTATCATAAGAGTTTTGGATAAATAAAATGTTATACCTTCCTACCGAATGAAAATAGAAAAAATGACAAAAAAGCACTAGATCATATAATAAATTTTTTACAAATTAATGATTACAAAATAAATATTACCAGATACGAGTGGTAGCATAAAAAAAGTAGTTAACTTTCAATTTAGGTTGGTACCATAATCAGGTTTCATATGTTATCATTGCCTCATTGACAAAGAGCTTTGAAACCAACATCAATAAATTAGGTACATGAGTAGAATCGATATCAAGTTTATGACGTTAGTATTTCATCATACTTATTTGTTTTGACTTTTGGCATGTTAGAATATTGGATTATCTTATCTAAATAAATCAGGTTCAAGGGCCCAAGGACATAAAATGTGTTTCCATTTTATGGATTATATGAACATCTTTTAATCTTGGTATAATCATTTCATACATGGATCAAAGAAGTTAAAAAAATCAAAGGCCTTGAAACCAAGGTTCGAAGCTCATCAACCGTCCAACAACTTTATAGAAATTAACCATACCGACATACCCAAAAATAATATAGAATTGCATATACAAACATACAAAATGACTTTTTAGTACTATAGCACCAATAGCAACTTACAGATTAAACAACAAAAATCAAAGAGAATTGTCATTTTTAGACAAATCAAACACATTGAACTAACGAACTGGTAATATAAATACATGGCTTCTTTTAGCTTTAAGTTCATCCCAAAGAGATATTTAATTACTTTTTTTTAGCATACACAATATTCAAACGTGAGTTTCCATATATCGTTATCGTGAATCATAAGTTTCTATATAGTAATCAGTTACCTTATTGTGTAGATCTATGGCTCTATGCCAGTCTACAAACAAAACTCAAGCAATGCGTTTGATGGGCCAGTGTTTGCCACTTTACCCGTTGCTACAAATGGGCTAACAAGTGGATTATTTGAGTGGAAATAACATTGGGCTAACCCGAAAATATACATTTATGAGTTTTGGTCTAGTTTGGGCTTTTTGATTAACTCAGTAGTAGTTTAGCACTTTAGCAGGATTAATAATTAAAACCGATGTTTAGCCGGTTGGAAAAGCTGGCCAGGTCCAGTCTTTAAAAATGATGCTTAGACCATGGGGTATACGTAGTGGTTGGAATGGTGGGTGGTTGTATCACGTAGGCGTCACGCGGGCAACCACTTGAAGATGTTTTTGGTGAAAATGCATTGTGGTGCGTGTGTGAAAAGTTAGAGGGTGAAGTGGTTTATTATGCTTGGTTGGAAAAAAAAAAAGCACCAAAGTCACCACGCCGGTGGTTCCAACCATGTGCAAATGAACCACGTGCGCAATTTGTATAGGGGGGATGGTGTTGGGCGTTTTTAGGGTGACCACGTTGGAACCACGCCCCCTTTCACCATGCATACCGTTCGGGAGGTGTAGGGTTTTTTAGTCTTTGGGTACTGGTTTGAACTTTATATGGTATGAGTGTCTAATAGTTTAAAATTGTGAAATTAATCAAGGTTTATGAGTGTTTTATTTGTTTAAATTAAGTTTTTTTAAGTTTATTTTAATGTTCTAATGTTATATGTTTAACCTGAATAGAGTCATTTTGACATTTGTCTTGTAATGGTGCTAAAAAAACTCAATATTTTACTTTTAATTGTATATCTTCTTTTATGTTCACGTAATTATTTTTTACAATTTTGTCAATTTTTTAAATTTGTATGTTTTCATTATGGTCTTTTGATTTATTTTTAAAATATATATTTTTTTAATTAATTCAATTTTTTAATCCATGCTGGTTCTTAAGTCATGTCATCGGATAATTTTTTTTTAAAGAAACATGTGTGGTTACTGGTTACATACTATGTATGTCAAAATATATATGATTAAAATGTCAAAATAAACTTATGTAACCTAATTTGGAACTAAAACAGTTATTAGTAACCTAATTTGAATAACTTTCTAAAACTTAATTACTAATTTAAAAAGTTATCATTTAAATTTTGTATAGTATTAGAATGCGTTTGGTTTATAGGATTGTGTAAACTTCCATATATAAAGCTCATGCCTTTTATTTTCAAGACAAACAACTCACACACCCTCTTATATACTTCTAAATCTACACTTTTTATAACTAAGACTTAAACTTTTAGCCACTAGAAAAGAGACATACACATGTTGGTACCGCTAGACCAGGGACTGTAATTTGATTACAAAACTCAAGCCTATTGTTGAACTTTTTGTTTTAATGTAAAAGCTAGAAATTTTCCTTCAAATAAGAACTTCTAAACCAATGTTACATAAACTTTAAAAGTTTATTAGTTTTTAATAGATATTGATCGAGACATCGAGTATTGGAAAAGCCGGTAACAACTGATTTTGTTGCATAAACTTATAAATTTTGTTTTATAAGGTATCTAAGCATTTGCAGTTTGTTCTTCAACTTTTTAAATTTATTTTTAGTAAAAACCGATTGGGCCGATGTGTGACTACGGCATTGCACATACGTACTTGGTCCGATGTGTGTTGATCGAATGAAGCAAATAATGTTTATGTACGTAGTTAGCTTCGATCCAAATCATTATCTCAGCTAACGAAACCTATTGTTTAATGTACATTTTGCAGCAAATTATAATTCTTGTACCAAACATCTAAGTATCTAATTCCTCGAAGAAAAATGTGTTTGGTCGAAAAAATTTTAATTTCGTTTTCTTTGGTCTATATATCCGTCACCTTGTCTTCAGATCAAATATGTCGGTCTTTTTACGTTCATAAGAATACATAATCGTAAACTATTATATTAAAATGTATGAATATACACATTAAAACAAAATTTATGAATAATAATAACTCTTTTATATAATTAACCCTTTTGTATACCATAAAGAATTATATTTTTGCCTTTTCGTTATTAGCAAAAGATGAATTCAAAAATAAGAGAATTTGGGGGTTACAAACACATATGTTAGTTATATTCTCTACTTTCTTTTAAATTTAAAGCACTTAATTAATTATTTATGTATACATATTTTACGTTGTACTTTATATGTACTTAATTTTCGTTATTGGGTATAGTATTGTCGACACACATGCCATTTAAGCAAAATCAAAATATTGTTTTTAATATCAAAATTAAATAATCTAAATTTTATGTCGACACACATGCATGCCATTTAAGAAATACCATGTTCATAATAAATACTTGTGCGAAAAAGTTGTAAATGAGTCATGTGCTCGTTACTTATGATGATCTTCAATACTCCTTCGGGTCTATGAAGCTACTCACGTCATTAGACTCAACAAATTCGGCTTTTGCAAGAGTAATTGCATGTGATGCAAAGTGTACAATGGGCATGAGTCATGCAAACTAAGGTAGTGATGGTGGTTAGTACAATGAGACCACTTCTCCTAACCCCAACCCCACATGACATGCATTGGTTTGAAATGGTTAAGGTATATATCACCGTAGGGACACCCAACCCAACTCTAGAGGTTCATCCACTTAATTATTATTTTTACCGTTTGCGTTGCGTGGATATAATATATATATGTGTGGACTCTCGTGGGGCAAAAGTAAAATTGCACTATTTTTAACGTTATTTTACTTATTTTCGTGAAAATAACGTTAAAAGTATTGGGATGACGGTTAATCAGGCATCATGAGCCGGGGGTCTCTTTTGAAGCAGCCTCTCTATTCTTACGGGATATGGGTAAGGCTTGTCTTCATCTTACCCTCCTCAGAACTTACCTTTAGGTGGGATATACTGAGTACGATGATGATGATGATTTATATATCTAGAAAATAAGTAATGTTTAGTGTAAGAATCTTGTAAATAAGATTTTTAACATTGATTTGCGTCTAGCTAATGACACCGAGGGAATAATCACAAAACTAATGATCGAGTTAGATTTCAACCAATGGTATTGATGTAATTTGATAATCGAAAAGTATAACTTAGTGAACAAGTTGTGTATGTGACTATGCGAGGGAGTGAATTGAAGAATGCATATATCCTTTGATGTGAGCACATTAATTCTATTGCTTTATTCATTTCGCTATTGATTCATTGTATTGATCAAGGGTGTTGCTATTGATTCAAATGATCGATGTCATAAACTCCAACGAAACCCAAGTTATAAGAGTTAAGTATCTGAATCCATTTATTTTTTTATCAAATATTTTCACTTGATGTTCACGTTAACAATCTTCGAAAGATCAAGATCGTAAGATGGAATCAGACTATGAAGATCATACTAAAATGTTAAATTTTTCATATGATTGTAATATATGTGAGAATAATTTGATGGCAAATTAATAATAAGGCATAAATTGAAAAATGGTAATTTTTTTGGATGTTAACTTGTTGAGCCATGGAAGTTTAATTGAGATCTGATTTGTTCCTTATAACGCCTTAGATTGTTAGGTCGTTTAATTTATATATTTTTATAAATTTATTTTATCAATTGTTGTCGGTTAGATTTTTAGTTCACTAATACAAACCAAGCAAGACTAGCTAGCTCGAAAGGATCTACATGTCACGAGAGTTGTAAGCCACTTGTGTGTCACTGTGTGTATTGTATCATTTCAATTATTCTTTATTTTCCACTGGCACAAAAGAATGAATTTGTACTAAGGGGTGTTCTATTGTGTGTCGTACGTGTTTTTATGCAATTCATATGTTATCATGTGCAAAATCTTTTACCTTAAATACCCAATCACTATCATTTCTTTTCTAACCTACAAATCTGACATGATAGTTTATCACATGATATATGGTATGCTTATCCAGTAAACAAAAACTAATTATGTACGTGTAATAAAGATAGAAGACGACTTTAACATGTAACAATAATTAGGATTTTAAACTAATCAAACAAACACAAATGAATCATTTTTTGTGTCCCTTCGTTTACCGTTGAAGTTGTTCATAAACACTAAATACTTGAAAATTCGTGTTCATGTTCATTTAATAATGAATTGAACTTTTTGACGAATGCAAAAAGAGATATAGTATAAGAAATATATTTTAAAAAATTTAATCTTAAACATCAAACATAATCGCCTTAAACAAATATATAGTCAAGCTTAGCAATTAATATAAAAATCATAAACTTAATTATCATAAACAAAACACAAGTTAGAAATAATAATCATGATCATAATTATCTCAAAATGATGTCTCATAAATCTATATTTAAATGTTTTTTTTTTAAATGTGAAACTAAATATTAAAAATTAAAAATATCAAACACATTTGAAAACCAAACAAACATAATTACTTGTTTATGTTCGTTATTTATTAATAAATGAACGTAAACATAATTCACGGGAACAGTTGACGAACTTTTGTTTAACACTCGGTTCATTTAAAGCTTAATAAAAACTCCTAATAGAATTATAGAAACACATAATAATGGTTGTGCGACATTTGTTGACGGCGGATGTTATACAACCGACTAGAATAAGTTATACAGAAAAATCAAACGTTACATGAATCTTTGAGTTTTTTTAATCCACTCTATCTACTTATGGTTTGAGTGACGTTATTATATGTTTGAGAAACTTAATTAATATTTTACAGAGTTACGTAAGAAAATATGTTAAAAAATTCTCTATTAATGGGCTAGTCTCATATCAGTACAAATAAAATCCTTACATAGTAAAAACAATCAAAAGAATGTTATATACCTAGATATTTTACGGTAGATAAACAAGAGTTAAAGTGTTTTTTTTTTGTCCATGTGATTTGCTTGATATTGTCATTTTAGTCCAAAATTTATTCTTTTACATTTGATAACTGTGGTTTTCGTATTTTGTCATTTTAGTCCATCTTATTTACTCCAACCTACTAATTCGTTTACAATCACACAAGTGTAGGGTTATTTTTGTCTTTTTCCCAAAAACACGTATATAGTTAGTATATTATTAATATAAGTATCAAACTTCGTAATTAAAAATATATATAGCTTACAAGTTATCAGTTAACCCTCGTCAAAATAATTTTTTTATTAAGTTCCGTTATTCACTCCTTTTGTTGGCTAGATCTTATTACTATTAACAAGACTAATCTAATACTTTTGGCCACATGAAAAAGGCATTTACGCTATCAAAACATGTCAATTAGACATGGTCATTGTTGACCTCCCTTACGCTACCCCAAAAGTGTCAAATTATTTTTTAACATTCAAGCTTGATCATGAACTGGAGGTCACTATTTGCAAATTTGGTAATGTACGTGATTAATGATAGTTTTCACCTGTGACCAAGACTAATTAAAAATCTTAAAAAGGGTATCTTTATCAATGATAGATTTTTTGTTCATTCGATGTCAATCGGTTATTGTATAATCAGTTTATGGTATGATAATTGTAGTAGCAGATTGATTTGTAAATTACTCAAAAAACGTAATAACTGATCTCATGTGTTCGGTTTATTTTTGCGTTTTTTTCTTGAAAGGCATAAGGAGGATTTTTATCAATCAATGTATTAATTTTAATTAGGCCTAAGGATGATTATACCTCTGAGAATGGATGGAGTTATTAACTTGGTTAATGGGATCTTGGATGGAATTAATAAGATGTGTTAGGTTTAATTACTGAATACGGGCCTATCACAAGTTGGTGATATGGATCGGCCCATGTAACTCTAATAACAAGTGGTTTTAGGGATTTAAGGGTTCTACAGTTTATTAGTTAACTTGTTGACCAAGTTGCATTTTAACTATAAATACATAGTCATGTCTTAGGTTATGTATGAGTGCATAGAATAACCGAGTTAGGGTTATTCATAAGAGAGAACACAAATTGTAATTAGGGTTTTGAGTGAGTTTTTCCTTTATTTCAATAATATTGGGAGTTATCCAATTTATCTAGTGTTCTTGATTATCGATTCTGTGCCTTTAATTGGTATCAAAGCCGAGTTACGAACCCTAATTGACTAGGTCGTAATCCAATTTTGAAGGGGGCTGCCGCCACGCTCTACTACATTGCTAAGACCAAGCAACTGAAGGGGGGCGCAATAGCCGACCAGGAACAACGGGTCGCCGTCGCTGTTCTCGTGCAATACCAAAGGACTCGTGTGTCGTTCTGTTTGGATTTGATCACGGCTACTATATTAGATCGGTTTCTCAGTCGCCTTATGGAAACTACATTGTATCACAAGCAAAACAATAAGATTTAGACTAAAATGATAATATCAACCAAATCATACCGATGAAAAAACACTTAATTATAATAATAACAATAACAATAACAATAATAATAAGACTGCCCGGTGTGGGGCGTCGTCAGGCCCGAAAACGCCGGCCATGACGCGTGAACACCGCCCCAGGGGGCGTTATGGGGGCGTTTTCCGGGCGTTGTCGATGGTGCCGTTGCCCGGGTGACCGCGTCGTGGAGCGTTTGACCAATTTCAAAATCAAATTTTCGACCGTTTGGTCGGACGAATTTAAAAAAAAAAAGATTTTTTTTTTACTTTTCTTTTTACCTTTTATCCTTTTATATAAATACCCACATATCACACACTCTTCTCACCCTTTTT
>WOUH02000031.1:7892648-7904024 GCA_009936405.2 Stevia rebaudiana
CTATACGCCACGTATAGTGCTATACGTGACGTATAGATGCTGACATCGACTCCAGTACGAGGTACGAGGTTGTCGGTAAAAAGTGGCATATACGCCACGTACAGCCCTATACGTGGCGTATAGGGTTTGCAGGGGTGTGGGAATAGTGTTTGGGGGTGTCCAAATAGCAAGACCCATTATTATTTCTTTTTTTCAAACTTTCAATAATTAAAGTTGACTTCTCTAAGTTTGTTTATGAGTACGTTCGTTTGGTCGTTAATGTTTTTAATTAACGTTTTTCTTTAATATAAATTATACATAAATACAGTTTTTTTTAGTAATCAAAGTCGAACCATGTAAGGTTGTTTACGAATATATTCGTTTATTGTTGTGGTTTTTTATGTTTCCAGTTACAAATCATAAGTCTTCTTACAAGAAGTTATTCGAATTGAAACTTTTGTAATCGTATCCAAAACGAACCTTGCTTTAATCTAAAATCATACTATACTATAGGACTCGAATCTAAACAAATAAGCTGAATCAAAATTTTTAAGTTTTGAATACAATTTGTGTTTTAGATTTCTGGAATATTTTAAATATCTCTACCCTTATTCTAGGTTTGACTGACAGATAATAATGATTGTGTTTTTTTCTTAAAAAGAATAGCACGACCAGCCGGTTTCACTCTGTTAAATAGATTAGTCTTTTACTCAGTAAATCGTTAAAATTGTGGTCACATCGCCCCACCAATCCAGGAGGATTACCTCTTGACTTACCCAAGAGCATTTTTTTTTTGCTCCAAATGAGATTTTAACCTGAGATCTTCAATACGAGAATTACCCATGACACCATTGAGACAAATGCTCATTTGATTGTTATAATATATTTTATTAACATTAAAATATTATTTTGGAGGGTTTAGGTCCGTACATACGGAATATAGTTGAGAGACACGTGTACGGAGACGAAGCCGGAGGTTTTCCATATCCGGGAGATCAGGGTTTATCCTTTTGTCGGCCACCTTGTGAAATCTACTGTGTCAGTCTTGTTTGGTTATGGGTGTGCCACATTTCATTGGTCCATTAATATATGTGCAGTACAACTGTACCCCGCGTGCCACCACTTCTAATCGTGTTCACATCCATGGGTCTCTTCACATTTTTATAAAGTTAAGTCACCTCCCACTAACCCATTATAGTATAGAATAAGCTGATTCTTTGTTTTTAAGTATATTAATCAACATCAACAAATATTAATTAGATTCTACAATATATTAAAGTAATTAGAATGATGGTCTCATGTTAACGGTCTATACTCTATAGGTCCTTTATATAGACTACGTGTTTAATCAATACATTATTAAGGGTAACATTTTGATTATTATTTACATTAATTATTGTTAGCAAAAGATCGTTGGTTTTATGTGAAATAATTATTATATCATAATCTATATATTTATTTAATAAGTAATCATACTGTCGCATGATTTACAAGAAGTTTCTGAGCGTAGGGATTGAGATTTAGGTTTTTTCTTAGATGTAATTGATATCAGAGTGTTTTTTTACAATCAAGAAGATTTTTATAACATTAAAACTAGCGAGTGCTAGGGATACAATACGAAGATTAAATAAAAATTGCATCACTTTGAGTCTTTGACCATTATAATTTGATATTTTTCCTTCTATGTTTTACCCGTAAGAGTAAGACCGATTTAATTTCCCTATAACTTCTAATGGTACAAAAGCCACCCATTTGAACACTTGTGCGTTACGCTCATTCCTATTACACCAAATATTATATAAAGAGATTACCTGAAAGAGTGTTTACATCTAGAAATTTACTTCTATCTACAAAATTTACTACATAACATATTTTTCTATTTTTTTTATATTTCATATCTGATTCTCTATCTTTATCTCTACTTAACTTACAAACATCTATTATATTAAATTTTCTTTTTTTCTTTTATATACTTCAGAAAAGTTTTTGAGATGGTGAATAATAATCTCTAAATTTATAAAAGTCATATCCAAAAAACTTTAAATATTAGGAATGGATAATCAAATGTAGATGAAAAATATATAAAATTTTAAAGATGAGACGAGAAGTGAGATGTGAATGCTCTTCAGTGGTAAACTATACGATAAACATGTGACACCAAATTTTCCTATATATCATTATATTGTATGTCAAACGTCCTGATTAAATGATTAATTCCTAGATTTATTTAGCCCCTTGATTGTACCTCGTGCCATAGTTGTCTGAGACTAAATTTGTTTTTACGTATCTATTTTCTCCAATTCATAAATTATTTGTGCATATATGATAAAAACAAAGTGTTATTTTAAGTCAATTGTGAAAAATAATATAATAACATTGAGTTATTTTTTATAGCACTATCAAGTTGTGTTTAATGTATACAAACATAACACTCATAAATAAATTATATTAGTACTGTAACTGTTATTTACGATATCACTCTAGTGCCACACTTTTCACGCAACACATAGTTTGTACAACCATTCCATATATATACGTGTGTATGATTAAATAAAATCGATCATGATGCAGTGCAGATTTTAGTATGACGAATCAAATATGTATAATGAGAAAAGAGTTATACACCATGACACTTCAAACACCAGACATCTTCTGTTTTCATACATTAATCACTATGTTTAAATCACCAACACACGTACGTGTGCGTGTGCATAAATATATAAAGGATCCAATACGAATACTCTATAAAATAAAAGAAAAACAATATGAATTTATCGTGACACCTGATAAAATGAATGAATCAAAAGTTCATGACACCATAATGCCTTTTATGTTAATCAAAAATCTTTTATCAAGTTATCGTGTCTTAAAATATATAAGTTTAATCAAAGTTAGTTTAAAGCAGTTATATGCGTTTTTAAAAAATTCTATACACTTTTTACCACAACAATATTGTATACCATAAAGTTTTAAAATTAAGCAGGCCGACCAAATTTTATTAGGCTTGTCTGGTTTAGAAAATTTTAACAATTTATAAACAACCCTAAATTATTTATATTGCCTCGTGGTTCAAAGTATACATATGTATGTACAAGATACAAAAAATTAACTTGGGAAATTTCTCTTAGCTATTTGGTGCATCTAGAAAGGGAGGAATAGAGAACTATTCAAAATAATGTATTAGTCATTCAATCTCTTGTGGATGAGCCTTTGGCAAGATCAAATGCTTCTCTTTCTTGTGTTTTTAAATATAGGGGTTAAAATGAGAAGTAATTACGAGCACTCACATCATCTTCTTCTTTCAAGTCATTAGTATTTTACCAAAAATTGTACTTAAATTTTCAGATTAAAAGTAACATTTTCTTTCTACCTAATCACAACCACTCTCAAATACTTTATGAATCATATGAACATCACTCATAAATTTATAAGTTTCCTTTAAGTGTAGGTAACCAGTTTTTAGCCCCCGGCTTTGGCTTGTGTGTATAATAAAACTTGTTTAAATTAAATGTATGTATATATGTACTATAACATAAATTAATGTACGAATACCAAGGCAATGATATGCCATGTGTGCTTGCATATCTACAAATGTGCAAGATCATGTTTTGCTTGATCCGATTAATACTACGTGCCTAAAAAATTGCACCATAAATCATAACAAAACGTAAAATCTAGAAGAATTTACATAAGTTAGTGTGTAGTGTGTTTGTGTTTAAGGCTGGAAGAATGAAACCTCTTCTCTCCTAAAGTTTCATTTTCAGTCAATAATATTATATAATATCATGTTATCTTATATATTTTACCCCCTCTCAACTTATTCAACCCTCTAACGATACAATGAAGTCCTCTCAACTCTACTAACATTCTTAGATACATTCTCTCATCTCACTCACACGCACAAACAATCAAACTTTCCTCTCTCTTTTTGGGTATTTTAAACCAAGGTTGAAGTTGTGATTAAAACACTCGAGCTAATGCAGAACAATACCTGTGGAAGCCGTGGAACCCGGAGCTTTACCCAAGCTCCACACCGAGCACCCTAACTTTATAATAATGGTATTGGTACCCAAGCTCCACACCGAACACCATAATAAATTATCACTGTGGCAGACTGGCAGTGGAGGACTCAAGAAAGTTTCTCATGCATGTCGAAATTTTGAGTGGTTAGTTGTCACCATCAGATATTTATTTTTTTCGGACGGTTTTAATTGAGTCGGAGTCGGATCACGAAAATAAATGATAAAACGTTTGAATTGGAAGATGAAGGTCCAAGTTGTTTTTGAAAAAAATGTTCCATATTATATAATTATGCAAAAGTATACCAAATTCACATAAGAATCTAAGTATCTAACAATATTAGTTTAACCTCTTTTTTATACCCCAACTAATTTACACCAAATCCGTATTTAGTTGGGCTCGAACCATTGACCTGAAGGGGAGCAACACCACATTAACACAGAGCTCCAATGACCTTGTCAATTGGACCCAACCATCACCAGAATATTAGTTTAACTAGTTTTGGTTCTAGAAAAACTTGATTCTTGTAAATTAGTTAATATAGGCGTAGATTTGTAACGTTTTAATATTTAAAGTTTGAAATATATTTCTTTTAGGGGTTTTGATCTTTATCAAAATTTATGGCTTCAACAACAAAATTTTCTTATGGGTTGATCGAGATCATATATTTTTTTAACATTAAAATTGAAATTTTCATAAATGTCGATATGCCCCTTCCTCTGTTCCTTGTGGTATAAAGTCCTTAACAATTGGATCCATCGTTAAAGCAAAATAATCAAATACATAAAGTCGAAATGAAACCCTAACGGTAGTCCAAATCCACTCAAAAATTACTTCTTCCTAATTTAGAAACCTAATATCATAACACAAACATTTTTATCTCGTTCTACAAAATAGTTAATAAAATAATCACATGATGTGTTTGTGCATAAAGATGCTACAAGTACAAAGGGGATGGATTGGAGGGAAGGTACGAAATGAACGAGTGAGTTGGGATTTTGTTTTGAGTTTGTTCAACTGTAAAAATCCAATAGCGAGCCCCACTTACGCTTAAGTTGACAATGATTGTAAAACTCAAGATATCGTGTATTATTTGAAAATCTTAATATATGTGTTAGCCTACATATTATTTCTAATTAAAAAGGCATTGATCTTTGAGTCTTTGTAACTTTTTAGACACTGAACATGAGCTTAACGCTGTTTAACTAACTTAATCTTTGTCAGAGATTATCTAGTTTTAAGGGCCCTCCAAATTTATAAGGGTTTTGCGAATAAAATCGTTTGCAAGTCTATCTAGAGTTTGGACTCTCTTTTATTCTTCAGTTTCTTTCTAATGCCCATTCTATCCGTCATTATTTGTTTAGTGAATCCACGAAGATGATAGCCTCTGATTAACAAAGCTTTTTAAATTAAGGGGGGTAAACTTCATTTTTTATATTTGTGTTAGCTAGTTTGAAGAAAAGTCAATTCATTTCCACTTTTGTGATCTAATTTGCAATTGAATATTTAACCAATTTGACTAATTAAAGTTATAAGAGGGAAGTTGATGCTTTTTTTTTTTCTACCAATTGTTAAATTATTATTTTTTTGAACATAACACCTAATTTAGGATTTTTTCGAGCCAAGTAGACTCGGTGCATGTTGACAACACCAATTATCAGGTTTGCCCCACCTTATGAGGAAACCAATTGGAAAACCCCCTGACCTTCCTCAGCCCTATTTTTTTTTTTTGCCTTTAAAGGGTTTCGAACCCCTAACATCCCATTTGGAAAGTCAGGGTGATACCTCCAGGGCAAAGCCCCTTTAGTACCAGTTGTTATGTACACAAGTTGTTTGATAAAATACTAAAATTAGGACCAGTTAAATTTTGTTTTCTTTACATATATATTTGGATGAGGGTTCAGTTTAGTTTTCTTTACATATTTGGATGGCATTTGCTCCCCTTTACATTTCTCTATGGTTGTAGTTTTAAATTCTATTGTTCTTGACGTAGGAGATAATGTTTGTGTGTGTGGTCTCAAGCACAATGAGATAATCGTTCGAGCACGACCATTTAGCTACTCTTCCCCGTGGGTATAAATATATTAGTTATCGGATACAGAATTCACTAATCGAGTAAGTTAGAATTGGCGTAAAGATGTAAACGTCTATGCGGTAATATATTGAAGCTTAGGTTCACATATGGTCTATATGGATTGTTAACTTTGTAATTTAGAAAGAGACTTAGTTAACTTTACGCTTTTATGAAGAAAATCATCACACGAGCGTAAAATGATATTCACTTTACGATTCCGGATCTATTTAGAGTCAAACAAATAAACATGTTGAGCTAAGAGGTCAAGTTCGTGTTTGTGGGTTGACCCGTTTATCCCATTTATTTTTTATTTCCTATTGAAAAATAATATGTCATAAGTTTAATTGTTAGGGTATTCTTTTTTACAAAAGTTAAAATATATAAGAGAAACAAACATGAAGTTCTATATAAAGTTTAAACAAAATATTATAAATGCATTTATACTTTTTTGTTGTAAAATTGTAAATTTAGAGTTTTAATACACAAAAGAAATAAAATAAGTATCATGTTAAACATGTCATGTTTATTTCAATAGGTGGGAGACTCATGTTTGTTTAGGCAACCCGATCTTAAATGGATGTTTAGGTTTGTGTCGAATTCAACTCGTAAGCATATGAACACGACTCATTTAATACATCATAACTCATTTAATACATCATGTTATTTCTTTTATGATAAGTATTCGTAGGATCCTTAGTGGACTTCTATTCACTAATGTTATTGGTGAGCTAGATGGAAGCTCTTCAAAACCTTCATTTGATCGTGTAATATTAAATAATGAGTTTGAAGTACATTTGCAACACCTTATGATATATCCAAGCTAGCATATCCCAATGAAAACTAGATACCTTTGTATAAAGCTTTGGTGCCATTACATATCCTCTATGCTTTGGTAACTCTTGTCGATTCTTTCATAGTTTGTACTACAATAAGCTATATATGGGATTGAATGTATGTAGCATTAAATAAACATAGCCGAATGGACTCGGTGTTGATGTTTGTTTGATATGTCTTGAAATAAAAATAATCAATTGTCTCAAATCAGCTAAAGCGAAACTGATTTTGATGGTTTAATATATTTCATGTCGAACATGTTTATTAAGTTTCCTTAGAATTATTCATATTTAAGTACCATAGATATTAATCTAACAGAGATTTTACTTTCAGTTCGTCTTAAGCTAGCAGTATAGTGTTTATTATACAAAGTATAATGATTTTTAAAAAATGAGATATTTAAATTTGGATCGTACAGAATTTGTTTGTTTCCTAGTGGTGGTGATATATAAGAATGAAAACGAAAGGGGCCATGGACAAAATACAAGGTAGTGTGTCCATATATATTTTGGCTTTATGGGAAAGATGTTGACAAGTCCTTGTACTTTAAAAAATATTTCAATCAACTACCCTAAAATGTCATTTTCTACATTTCAGTCCTCAATAGTAGTCACAACAATTCTGTTGATAAAATAATAGGGTTTTCCGAGAAACGAATAGTACGATGTCATCCATTGCACTCTCATTCGATTTTTAATTGCTCAAATTAGTTTTAACAAATAAATTAAGGGAATTTTGATATTTTATATCTTATAAGTCAAACGACTATACCTTTTTCTTTTGAATAAAAATAACTTCTAAGAATTCTATTAAAACATAAGATACGTTTGATGTAAATTTTTATACACAATAAGATTTTTAAAATTTATGTGAAGATAGTTTGTATTCACTCTTGAATATAATGTATGCATCGATAAATACAAGTAAGCATTAGCTAACACAATATTAATAACATATAATATAATGCGTTCACTAGTGACTCAAATTGTCGTTTAGTATGTTTTCACGTCACTATGAAAATGCCAATGTGAAAAAAAATTAAAATTTATCAAGATAATGTGATTGCTAAACTGTGGTTTTAACACTTTCTAGTAGTTTTCAATTGAACCCAGCCATCCATGTATAAATGCTTTTTAATCGTATGATTACTATAATCATGTTGGATATATAATTATTGTTAGTTAAAAAAAAAAAAACTATATGTATGAAACGGGTTTAGGTAACGAATGCTTAATTTGACCATATCCCCTATCTTCAAAACGTCCATTCTAGCTTTAGAATACATATCATTTATCCCATTAATTAACATCAACATTAGTATGTTTTGTAGCATAAATATGATATAGATGACACTAAACCCAACTACTTTGTCACCCTTTCTTTGTTAAGTTCAATCAAATTTCCTTATTTGCCTAATCCATATTTTGTCCTTAAATTTTCTACTTACAACGTTTAAAAAATGTGCAAATCTAAAGCAATTTGATTAGCTGAAAATAAACAATAATTAAAAAAAACAGAAAACAAAAAATCTTTGAATGATGCATGATTGTAGGTCCAAATTGTAAGGTAGCCCAAAATTGCAAGGACAAGAAACCATTGAATTTGATGTAGATTGCTTGAGTGTGTAGGTGCTTGATGGAACATGTTCACATGCACATGGGGTTTGTGGGGGCTCCAAATTAGGCCTTCCGGTACTTGTCCACATCTCCTATCGATAAATCTTGAATCTTATATCATATGTAACGGTTGTACCAGAGCATTCACATTAGCTTGTTTATCTTCATCTTTATAAATCATTTAAAATAATAATTTTTTTCTTTTTTTTAATTAAATAATACTTTTTAATACCCTTATAATTATTTTTTCTCTCTCATCCACTCACAATCACTTTCATAATCAATAAAATATTACTTTTTTAAAATCACTATATTTTTCTCTCCTATTTAATTTACAAAATCACTATATTTTTTCTCTCCAATTCTCTATACTTAGAGAATCTATCAATATCTATATACTTAGAGAATCTATCAATTTCTCTATATTCCTCCACTCACAACCACTTTCAAGAAATCTGCATAATACAGAGAATACATTAACACAAAATATATATTGTTGTTTGAATATGTTATTATTAAGGTTGGAATAGGATTAAGGTTGATAATCGAAGATCGATATTTAAATTGAAGATGGTACTAGTTTGATTTTGAAATTATCTCGAAAAATAGTAGGTGATCAAATAAAGAACCATATGTTGTAAAAAACCAAGAATTAACCGTTAAATTGATGACTATTATATTTGATACAAATTCCAATTAGGGTGGTGTATCTACGATTATAAAAAATTTTGATGCTTACAAATAGTCGTTTTTGTTGTAAATCTTAAGTTTTGTTGTTAGGTTTGGATTTCCAAAACTAAATAGGTGATATTAGTGGCCATTGGCTAAATAAGTAATTTTCATTCGTGTAAAAGAAAGTGGTACAATATATACATCTACATGATCTACTAATAGAAAATTAGAGGGGTTATTATACTAGGCCCAAACCCTCCTCTATTTCCACCCATATTATTATCTTAGTGGTGCACAAGCCGAATGTATAATGTCGTATGTAATTGTCCATCTCAAAAAGAGTTGTATCATGTCGTTAATAATTTTATCATGTTACATAAACCGGCCGGTCCGGAAGGGAGGGCAAGGCGGACGACCATCAGGGCCCCGTTTTTTTACCCAAAATTTACAAATTTTTGTATATATAATCTCTTTAATAGATAAAAAACATATAACTTAGAACTAGCTATAAAAGTTCAAAGTTTGAATCAAACTCATTTTAATCAATTAATCACATTAAAATTGAATCCAAGTAAACCTAATCTCTATTAAACTTTTTAAACCTAACAATTATACCCATAACCCATTACGTCAATAAGCACATACCGTTAAACACTCGAGTCCAACCTCAAAAATTGTTGATTTCGTTTTTTAGGAGCCTACTTTTTGTCCTTGCCCCGGGCCTCAAATTTTTTAGAGTTCTCAGGACCGGCCCTAACTTAAACAAAATATTATTAAAAAAAAAAGCTGATAACATACGAGATTAGCAACAACCTAATAAATATACTAGGAGATACAGAGAAGATATGGTGTATAGTAGTAGAGAGTTGAATGTTTGGATGTAAGTGATGTTTATATAAATGTTAATCGATGTCACCATCCAAAGCCAATTTGGGAAGAGACCCCACTTTATTTGGAGTCTAGTCGGGTTTTTAGGGTAGAGTGGGAGGGGTTACATACAACCATATAGTCATACCGCTCATCATGGAGATCAAGATAGGTGGGGTGGGGTGGGGGCAATTTTTAGTCGCACTCCTAAACACATAGGGTCCATAATTGAACAATACACCACCAAGATATGTTACAATGTTGCTATTGCAAAGTCTAATAGACTCCACTGCATTTCTCTCTCACACACATGAAAACATACGAATATGTATTTATGTACATATGTGATAGTGATATGTATGTATATGTATATAACGGGTGGTTCTTGAGAGAATCAGTTTTTATGTAATCATATTTTTTTTTTAATTTAAAAAATATTTAACTTGCTAAATAACAGTTTTTTGTAATATTAATAGAAGTATAATGAAAAATATTTAAAAAAATAAAAAACGCGTCGTAAGTTATTTGATATTACATATATGTAGTATACTTGCACTATACATAGATACATCATACATCAAAGAATATATAAATTACTATTATAGTATATATGTGTAGTATGAAGTCATACTACATATATGCAGTATATATAAATATATGAAAAAATCAAACAAAAAACCCAATAAGTCTTTTTATATTAGAAAGTAGAAACAACCACAACTATTACCAACATTTTTTTTCATTTTTTTGTTTTTCATTCCTTTAAATCATAAGGTTGGTAACAAGTCAGGAGAGTTTAAGCAAACTCGATTTGGGTTAAAATGGTTCGTTTCATAAATAATTAATTTAGTTCAAGTTACAAAGAGTTGTAGCTAACCAAATTGTCTACTTGGATAACTTTCTTGATTTTCTTATCTATGGTATTGATCATTCTTATACATTTAAACTCTTTCTTTTCACATAGTTTTAAGGGTAACCATCTTGACTCTTATTGTGTTAATGTGGTGTCCATTTCAACTCGTTCTAGGTTATGGTGTCACAAAATACAAAACTTTTCACCGAAACCAACTCATTTCTTTTGCTTTAGGTCAAGATTGCTAGGCTTAAAAAAATTGATTGATTGGTAATAGTAATCTAAGTTTTTTGCAAATTAAATAGTTTTCTCATGATCCCTCCCATATATAAGACCAACCGTAATGGTAGCCCCGCTACCCTGGCAGGATCGGCATTTTGGGCAGGGGTCAGCGGGAACACCGCCCCCTACCCCGGCGGCACTCAACCACCCGAGCAAGCGGCTCCCGCTCCCCGTCGGAC
>WOUH02000031.1:7912066-7940731 GCA_009936405.2 Stevia rebaudiana
GATCTTCCGGTTGGAAGGACCACTGTGTGCAGATTGTGTAGAAGAAATATAAGAAAGGGAGATTCTTAGAGAGAGAGTTTGTGTTATCTCATCTCATTCATATAATGTTTACACCAGAAATCACCATGCCCCATATAAGAGATCTAACCTCTTCTATTTATACAAAACATCATGGGCTTTGGCTCTTTATTCTAAAAGTGGGTTATCTTGCATTGGGCTTAACCCAATTCTGGGGTTAGCCCGACAAAGTTTGTATTTGTTTGGTAACGGGTCAACTTTCATTTTGCTAATTGTAATGTGCATTTTCTAGCGACTAAAATTGCAAGTTAGATGCCTTAACAAGCTTAAAATTGTGTTCAGCCACTTTCAGGTAAGATTCAATAAATATAAATTCGGTTACATGTGAAACGTCTCATAGGCTTTTTAGGGGAATTCAAGACAAGGTAAGCTGTTTATTCTTTTGATTAATCTTTAATATATGTTGCAAGTTTGTGTTTGTTTATTTCTTTTAATGTAAAGTTCATTTTCACTTCACATAATGATTATGCTATATTGACTATGCTCTTATATGTTCAATTCAATTTGAAGGAAATAGATGTTATTACAAGAGAAATGTTGTGTTTAAATAATTGTATTTTACAGTATGATTTGGGTTTACATACGAGTTGTTTCATTTTATAGTCTTTCGAGTATGTTAAATTCTTGCACGGTTTAGCACGCGACAAGTAAAGATACCCAAAATAAGAATGCTGGTACTGTTCAATTGAATATAGAAATGTGTTACGACATGTTGAGTGGCACAAAAAAAAAACGTTAAAAAAAACCCAAAGCAGTTTTTTAATGTCATTGAACCTGTCGAACGGATTTATTCAGGAACGCTTTGAACCCAAATATTAACTATCGGTTTGGAACCACTTAGGGATTTTTGAGACCAAACCTGTGTAACTAGTATTTTTTAATTATGTTTTATTCATGTAAAAATTGGTTGATCGTTGCAAAAGGTAAGCCATTTTATAACGTCTATATAGTCGTTATATATCCATTTGAGACCGCTTTTGAACTATGTTACTGTGAATTGGTATTAACCGTATTGGTTTAATCATAACTTTTCTCTAGCTTCCAAAAACATATAATCGCTCAAGAAGTGCAAAAAAATTCTCACTTGTTCTCAAATATCAAAACGCTAACATGGCAAGCTCAAGTGGTCAAAGTTCGGTTGGTATCGATGAATTCTCTAATGAAACAATCGTGGTGAGGATCTTACCAACAAAAGTAACCAGATTATGGTCAAGATGGATTTATGTGAAATTTCAAACGATATCTGGTTTGATTAAAACAACATGAACCTTTACTTTTTAATAACTCAAAATGTGCATTTCTAGTTCTCTACACTATACATGTACAAAAAATAAAGTATTTATTAATAGTTGGGCGATTAGAAAAGCCGAGTAAACTAGCCCATAAGTTAGGAGTTCATTGGGCCCAGTTTTTTAATGACCCACGCGATGATGTCTAAACTTTGGTATTTTTCAGGCCCCATTTAACATGTAATATTCATTTTAGTTTTTTAAATCAGTTTTATTTTCTTGTTAAAATAAACTTATTACATGTTTAATAGAATTATTCAACAATTTCATGTAACTATGTTTTCGTCGGCGCCTTTCCATTGAATTTTATTCACACAATCTCAATTATCAAAACGAGGATACCAAGACACATTGTAAACGGTTTTTATTTAGACATGAAAGTGTTTATCTTGTTTCCTAAATCATATGTTTAGTGTAAATAGGGTTATTTGGTTGTTAGTTAATTAGGCTTTTTTTATTATGTTTGAAATATAAAACTTGGTTATTGAACCTTTTTGGTTTGTTTTGTTTTGAGGCTTTGAGTAATCATTTACGAACCATTTAATCAATTCCATATCTGCATGGTATCAAATCTTGGTTTTCAAATGGCTATACGTGAAGATAATGTCTTCATGTTTGTAGGTCCGCCGGATGAGGCAACGACATAAGCATTGGTGATCACGTGCTCGTAGAAGAGATGCAATTTTTTGCATAACCACCGAATGAGGCGGCCACGGAGTCTGTTTCGACTTACAGGATGCAAACAATGGAGGAGACTCAACCAAGTGTTTCATGTCCGGGACTGAAGATTTGGGAAACAGGAGTATCTTTTCAATGTTTGCAATCTATCTATTTAAAAAAAAGTAAAAGTCAGTCGATGATATCCCATGGTTGTGGACTTGTGGTGTATGGTGATGATATTTGAGTTTAATTATGTTAAGATTGTGAAGGGGTGTTTGATTAAAAGAGTTTGATGGATTCCATCCATGTATTTGAAATTGGGATGTTTTGCTACCGCCCGTTAGGAGTGAGATGATCCAGTCATTAAATGAAACTCATAAGTTAGCTCAATGATAACGAGATATTTATAGCTCATTCGGTCTGTGTGTGAAAATTAACGTTCAAGTCATCATTTTGTACCTTTAGATTTTATATTAAGATTGATGTCAATGGTGATTTCTACAAGACTCGTGGTCGAGTCTTGTTCAAGAAGGGAAGTATGATGTGAAGCATCCGATCCTGAATCGGATGCCCGACGTGTTGAGTGAACTTAATATGAATCGAATCAAATCAGCCTTACTTGAATTCAGATTTCGGGTATCTTTTATTATTGTTCAGATATCAAATTCTTATTTTATATAGCTTCCTATACCATATGTTTAGTATAAATAGGGTTATTTAGTTGTTTAGTTAATTAGTTTTTTATTTAGTGTGAATATAAGAACTTGGTTCTTGAACATTTTGGTTCATTTAGAAACTATGAGTAATCAATTGCTATTGAGTCATTTGATTGCTTCTATATCTATACCAGTCATAGAGTTAACCTAATCAAGATATTTTATTTTAGGAGGTGACCTAATCAAGATTTTATTTTGAAAGACGTGTTAACATTAAATGTAATTTGGCCTTGAAATAATCAAGCTTTATGTTGATGAGTCTAACTCATTTGTAAAGATGGATCTACCCATTATTTTATTTTTCAACTAAATATATATATGATCATTAGTTCAACCCAATAACATGTCGGGCTGATTGAGTTTGGTTTAAGAGCATTAACAATGTGGAGCTTACCCCCACAAACCACACAATATGATTAACAATATCTTCCTCTTTAATAGAAAGAATCAAGCTCTTGCAAAGAACACACGAAGAGACAGGCTCATCCTATTAGTATTTGTTATACAACTACAATGTTCCCCTCTCTTATGCATGTCTCTCTCTCTCTCTCTCCTATTTTACGTCCATGGGTTGATCAGACCATATGAGAGGCTCTTAAGGTGACACAGTGTGGAGGTCGGTAACACTCGGGAGGGATTCAACCATTTTGGGGGCAGTGGTGAAAAGTGAGAAAAATTGATGAGACGCTAACCTAAAAGTGAGAAAAAGTGGAAATCATGAAACGACTATGTGTGACCTAAGGAAACTATAAGGTTGATCGTTTGTTAGGGTGACAATGTCGCCCCAATCAGTGACCACCATCCGAAAATTCAATATCCACTCGGTCACAACCTAGTGTGATCGATTTTTTCTCAATCACACTCACAAATGTCATATCTCCCTCTCTCCCTTAGACTGTCTACAACGCTGAGAGGTTGCACTTACTACATGCATCCTAGTCAGCATGTCACCTCACATTTTCACCCATTCTTCCCATATACACAATTTACCCACAGCACTAACATTATCATCCTTCTCACATATACCCACTTTTTATCTATTTAATATTATATAATGTGAGTAAGAGAAATGATGTGACCCACAAAATCAAAGGACACCCACCCTTGAAGAAGTGCACAAAGCAAATGCAACCAAGCCTCCAACGCGTCCCTCCCACAAACACCCTTCACAAACAAGCGTTGGAGTGAGTCTTAAAACAATTTCGAGAGCACTTACATACAAATTATAATCCTTTACCGTTCCCAACACGGTCAAAATCTTGACTTTCTCAACGTTGTAGCATAAGCTACACGGTACCATTCTTCATAACGTGCACCCCTCTACACTCTATCCTTCCTCTTCTTCTTCTTACTTCATCTTCACAATCACCATCTTCAACCGCGTCGAAATCATTCACATCCGCCATGGATTTCTGGCAAAAAGCTCGCTCATTCGCCGAAGATGCCGCTAAAAAGTCACAGGAGTTTACAAAGGAAGCCGCAAAACGATCACAGGAGCTAAGAAAAGAAGCCGCGAAGCGATCACAGGACTTCACAATTGGATCATCGAAGTTATCTGATATTGTGTCGGAGGCGTCCAAACGGTCTAAGGAGATCGCTGCTGAGGCGTCTAAGAAGGCGGATTTGATTAAGGTTGAGGCTTTAAAACGTGCAGATCAGATCAAGGCTCAGATTCCGTCTACTTCTGCCGCGATCTCGCAACTCGTCGTTGATACGTCTTCGTCTTCGTCTGCGCCAGCGCAGGTTGGTGGTCCTTCGCCGTCGGATCTCGAGAAGTTTGGAATTACGGAGGATCTGCGAGAGTTTGTGAAGGAGATTACGTTAGATACATTTCGAGATTTTCCGCTAGAAGGTATGTTATACAGTTGAAAGCATGTTTATTGAACTAAGTTATAAGATTTGGAGGTTCTGATGAATGCTTAGTGCATGATTAGAGATATAAGAACCCTAATCATATTCGGACTCTGTTACCCGATGGCATTGTATCTCCTCTAGGAATTTTGACATGCTGAAACAATAATCCGATGAGTGTAAGATCGGATTGAAGTAATCACGAGTATGGATTGAGAGCATTGTAGACTAGCCAAATTCCTACTAAACAGAACACCGTGAGAGAGATTTCTCTCGGGTATGGGTATTATTTAGGGCCATATCCCTTCATAAAATCTTTGCAACACAACTACTAATTCTATGCATTCTCATAGTGAGTTGCAATGGTGCTGCAAAGATTAGAAATGCTTAATAATTGGGGAATAATAAAACACACATCAGTAGACAAAAGGTCCAATGGTGACCTACGTGTACTGAGATTTACAAAGCCTATAAGTATTTCAAAATTGTTGGGAATCATATAATGTACCAGTTGAAAAGGTGTAGTTCTTGTTTCAATAGTGTAGTTCTCTTCATGTTAATAGGTTGAGACAAGTGTTTTATCGATTTGGAAGTGATTATACAAATTAATAGAAGAATGCTTAGATTTATATATTTGAAAATCACATTTGGGCTTTAAAACATTTTTCATGCTCACTTTTAAAGATATTGTAGTGACCGATTATTTGGTGCGTGTAACTTGTATTTCAATCAATTATATATTTGTGCAGATGACTCACAAATGTCTGATATTCCTACAATCTCAAATGTTAGGCAGGATCTTACAAAATGGCAAGAAACACATGCTAAACTTGTTCTCTCAACTGTAAAGGTAACTTCTTGAATCCATTTTATATATTACAGCTTTACATATCCCAGTTTTAGTTCCATTCTAAATAAATGTTTCACTAGCTAGATAATGGTTTAGTCATGCACATATTGTTTTCCTTCATATATTATGCATATGTTGGATAATAAATATGTAGGGTATTTACATGTTACATAATTTGTATAAAATAAAACTATGCATATAATGAGTTTGGTAAATGTTAATTTTGGGAACTTTAAACATAAAGTATATTCAAATTTTCAAGTAACCCAATTGATCCCAAATGCTCATTGAACAACCCTGTCTTTGGAAGAAACATTCATGGATATATGTTTTTTTCAGTGAGAACAATTTTAACAACTTTCTGATGCACCATTTTGCTGATTTTTTAATAAAAAATAAATGTATTTGTTATTTACTGATTATTGCAGGAAATCTCAAAGTTGAGATACGAGTTATGCCCACGTGTCATGAGAGAGAGGAAATTTTGGAGGATTTATTTTATCTTAGTAAACAGTCACGTGACCCCGTAAGTAACTTATTTATTCCTCTAATTACTTGAATCACAATGTTAAAACTTCTTTTGAAAACTAGTTAAGCAAAATATTTTCAATGATGTGAATTGTGTATAAGATACTCTTGTTGATCTGGTATTGAATTTCTGATATGATATATTGATAATCACAGATATGAAAAGCGTTACAAGGAAGAAGAGGAAAATAAAAAAGTGGATGAAAAGGTGAAAGAGGATGCTACAGTGGGGCCTGCAGCTGAAAGTGTATCTAAACCCGAAGCAAGTGAAGCAAATCAAAAAACAAAAAGCACAAATAAAAAGACAACCGATCAAGATTTGGATGTTTTTCTATTGGGAGATCTTGGTGACAGTGACGATGGAGAAGGTCTGTTGTTAAGGTTTTTTATTGTTAATTTTTGTGGTGGACTACTTTGGTAACGGGTCAAAACGGGTAAAATCTTCTCGGGTCAACCGGAATCACTACTTTAACCACTTGACACGTAACACATTAGCGGTTTAACATGTTGTACATTTGACCGTTTGTAAGTGAAGTGAGATTTCACATATTTCTATCATTAACAAGAATTAGACATGTTATTATCTTCTTACCTTTTCTTTTACAAATCTTATTTATTTTTTGATTTAACATGCCTATAATTTATTTTGACTTTTCAGATGTCGGAAATAATGACTTGGATGACGATGATTTTGACAAACTATAATCCGGTATGGATTATAGTTCTTGAAGATCATTATAGGTCTAAATTGTTTTATTTATGATAATTAGATTTATAAAATTGAAATATAAACCACCAAGTATGTTATGGTGTGCAGAGTTTGAATAATGCGATGAGGTGAAATGGTGAATGAAGGCAAATTACAGATTGGTGAAATTATATTAATCATTAATCACCGGAGGTAATTTTGTTGCTGTTGGAGTTATGGAAAGTTGTTGATTGTTTCATTTGTTTAGGATATATAAACCTTCTCAGACTCTTTTTTTTTTTAATTATATTTTTCATTGTTTTATAACCTCGTCTGATGGGTCGGTTTGGATTGGGCCCAACATTTAAAACCCACATTATGTGATTAAATTTAGGTTTTGTAACTTAAAGGCCTTAAATGTATAATACAAAATTTATCTGAAAAAATCATAATTTTCAAATGATGACTTGAAATTTTTATCTTTATTAGTTTAATTTCTGACACACCCAATCTAATCCAGAAGTTTTACCATCTTAGTCGGCGGTGTTGATAAATAGTTGAAACGGACCAATATGTTTAAAGATTAAACAACCTAAATCGAAGCAAATAAATTTGTTTAACCGGTAATAGATTCATTTGGTCCATTGATAGAAAAAGTCAGATAAAAAACCAGGTTTAACGATTCCATCCTTAGTTTGAAAACTAAACTCTTTCAATTTTTAGAACTTGCAGTCATGCATACGTGTAACATAGGTTGACCATTGTTGTCATTTAAAAAATGTTAATACAAACAGATGATTATGTTTTTTTTTTTTTTTTAATAAGAAGGCTAGTTCAAACTGTTAAGCTGAACTGTTTTGGCCAACCCAGATAACTTAATCGGTTTCACTGACTGGTTAACACCCCTAATTTTGATTTTATATATATATTTTAGTGTTATAACCTCAATTTTCACTTATTGGCCTGTAATACTCGTAAATTAGGAAATATTTGCTAACACTCCTAACTTTTAATTTATTTTTTTGCTAGCACTTCCAACAAAAAATAAGTAGATGTAAAATCAAAAAATGAGCTCATTTCAATTAGTTAGAAAGTTACAATGAAAAATAAGTTGAAAGTTGTGAGAGTTGATAAGTATTTTAGGAGTTAAAAGTATTAAAAGTATTTCTAGCTCATTTCAATTAGTTAGAAAGTTACAATGAAAAATAAGTTGAAAGTTGTGAGAGTTAATAGATATTTTAGAAGTTAAAAGTATTTCTAGCCAATAACTAAACGTTGAGGTGTTATAAACCAATAACGGTAATTTTTAAGAGTAAAAGTTGCAATTTGATCTGTACATAGCATCTTGAGGATGCGTTGGTGGGGTCATTCCGTTGCCCTTACTCGGCCACTACACCATTTTGGCCCGTGATTTCGGTGGGGACCACCCTTGTATCTCTTTTTTAATGAAAATAAAAGTTGCTGTACTTAATTATTTATCTACTTTTTTATAAGTAATTTTTAAGAGTTATGGTTTTAAAGAGTGATACCAATTTTTGTTTGCTAAAGTTTAAGAAAAATGATAAGTTTTTATTAAATAGTTAGAATTTTTCTTATTTTGATCGTTGGTTTATAAACTAAATATAACTATTATTAACATATGTTGTTTAAAAAACTATTATTAAAATTTAAGAACATAAATTTGATTATGAAGAATAATAAATTAGTAGGTTTGTAGTTATGAATCAGTGGCTTAAATTTTGTCACTAGTGGAATTTGAACTCTCTTCACATGAAAGGATAAGTTTTATGAACTTCTTTTGACTCGATTAATTGTTCAATTTGCTTATCATTGATCGGAATTCCGATACAATCTGGCATCATTAGAGCATTCACATCTCATTCTACAGTTCTATTATTTAACCAAATATCATATTTTTAATAATACATATTTTGTTTAACCCTTCACAACTGATTCTATAATTCAATTTATTTACATACACTTTTTATATTATATTTTTTTCTCTTATAAACTTAGAAAACAATTCTACAGATTTTCTATATTTAAACAATTTCTATATGGAGATTATAAATTTCTGAAATAAAAATTGTTATAGAAAATGAGATGGAGATACTATTCAACTCAAAATATTTTTATAGTAAAATAACATGTGAATACTCTTACTAGTGCTCACATGTCTCCTCGAACCACCATACAAACATCTAACAAGTCATATGACCATGCCCCAATTTACGACTTCCATCTTTCCGACATAAATTTCTTTATAAGTATCAAAACTAAGATTGAGGTTATTTTTAGGATCGCAATAGTAAAATTACTTGCACTATGCAATCAAATTTGCTGTCTTTGTGTTTCCAAAACAAACTCAAGGGATTTGGTTGATCCGAAATTTCTACAACTTAATTAACTTGATAGTAAAATCTAAATTCACCCACCATCATTGTTTTCTGTCGTCACAACCATCACTTTCATAGCCCATGTGATGTCTGCCGCCAGTCAACGCTACCGCTTCCTCATGCATATCTGTCGTCGCCGCAACCGCCACTTCATCTTCTTTCTCTATAGTGAATATCTTCTCAAAGTAGCCATGAATCGTGCTATTCTATATAGCACGAGCATTAAAACCATTACACATTACATCTTGCTTGATGGTGGTCTCCATTACTCTCCAGCTTATTGTGTCGTTTCGAGTGGCGCCTCAAGTATTTTGGGATCCAAAACCAAGTAAATTTATGAGAAAGCGTGTCTTGATAACCAACACGTGTTTATACCTTTTGCATTTGACACTTTTGGTTTTCTTGCGTCTGAGGCTGTGGAGTTGCTTAATCGAGTTCGATAGGTTATGCATAGCAATGTTATGATACTTAGAGCTATGAATGTGTTTTTTCAAAAGACTTGTTTTTTCTATAAAAAAAGGACTATCGGCGTAGCTTGTTGCCCGTTTAACTTATATTTTGATGTAAACAGTTTATATTTCAAATACAAATGTTATTCGTTGATAGAGGGAAAGAAAATGGGGGTGTAGGCCAGAACAAACATGGTAATGAATTGCACTAAATTATAGCAAACCATATCATACACATTATTAGAATTAACAACACTAAGTAATGTTCATATCAATATTAGAACTCGAAACTTGTTAAACTTTGAAATTAGGGGCGTAACTAAACCGTCCAATCCAACCGGTCTGAAGAAACTTAGCCGGCCTGTCCGGTTTGAAACTTAATCGTTCAGTTTGCAGTTTGCGTTTTAAAAAAACAGGTTGGGTCGGTTTGGTTTACGGTTTAGAACAATAAATGTTTGCATTTTGAACTGAGCTGTATATAGCCAAACCCATATATTAATATATTTATAGATTGACGTTAGACTAAAAAGTCATAAAAGTCTAAAAAGTCGTACTAAAAGTGTAAAAAGCCGGGTCAAACGAACTCCGATTGACCTTATTCCGGCGGTGTTAGAACCGTCTTGGTGAACCCTAAATAAACCTATTTTGGTTTAGCTTTTAGGGGTTTAAATTTTTTGTTTTTAAGGTTATATTTCAATTTAGCTTATATATTTAGCCTTTAGGGTTTAGTTTTGGGGTTTAGCTTTATGTGTAGGGTTTAGCTTTAAGATTTAGAGGTTTAGGGCTTAGCATTAGGGTTTAGAATTAGGGTTTAGCTTTTGAGTGTTTAGATAAAAGTTTTTAAGGTTATATATCAATTTAGGGTATTTTGTTTAGCTTTTTGGGTTTAGTTTTGGGGTTTGGCTTTATGTTTAGGGTTTAGCTTTAGGATTTAGAGGTTTAGGGCTTAGCATTAGGGTTTAATATTAGGCTTTAGCTTTAGGGTTTAGTGTTAGTTTTTTAGGGTTTAGCCTTATTTAGGGTTTAGATTTAGGGTTTAGCTTTAGTGTTTGGGTTTTAGGGTTATGGTTAGGCCTCGAGAAGACGGTTCTAATGCCGCCAGAATGAGGTCAATCGGAGTTCGTTTGACTCGACTTTTGACATTTTTTACTCGACTTTTTAGACTTTTTTCACTTTTAGCCTAACTTCACCCTATATTTATATACATTCTATCTATATTCGTAGTATGTAACGCAATGAAAATCCCTATTTGAAAACCTTCGGTTTCATAAAAAAGTTAATCTTTCCGTCGTCTACCTTGATGCCTTTATTCTAGGTTCTTCTCGATGTTACATGCTTTGTGCACACTTGCAAGCCTAAAGAGATTTTATGTGCTTTCATGTAAAAAAAGGACACGAATAACTAAGATTTCGTGAATAATTTATGCCAACACAAAACTCTAGCCGATATCAGTACAATATTCACTGCTCGAAACATAGGAGTGAATATTACAAGTCTCTAGTTAACGTTCAATCAAAGTTAAACCATTTAACAACTAACATCGGTGAATCAGTCCATATTTGTTAATTGAGACATTGAATGGTCCACTTTCCAACCAATTTACTCTATAGGGATTGGCACTTCATGTTCTTCCTCAATAGTGAATGTCTTCTAGAAATACCTACAACATTTATCATTATTATTATTTAATTGTTTTATTATTATTATTATTATTATTATTATTATTATTATTATTATTATCCTCCTCCTCCTCCTCGCCATCATCGTTACCACCATTGCCACCATCACCCTTTCGGCATACACAACTCCATTTTCGACAAACCTCTAGTTGAACAAGTGGCGAAACAAAAACTCTTAGGTAAAGGGTCATTGTTGGGTTTTTTTTTCTACCGACTACAACTAAAGGGTCAACTCATAATTTTCTTCAAAAAACTCAGCTTTATATATAAAGATTTGACTAATTTTTCGAGTCAGACTTACCATTCTACCCTCGGCTGTTTAAAGAAAAACACATTTATTTTGACCTACATCTGTATTTTTATTATGAATTATATCCCTTCTCTTAAGCAACCACTTAAGAATATGGGTGTTCATCGAGTCGGATTTCGAGTTATTCGGGTTATTTGAATCGGATTATTCGAATCTAAAATCGTATAATCCTAAAATTTTGTATCCGAACAACCCGAATAAACCCAATAAACCGAGTTTATTCAGATGGAACTCGAATATCCAATTAAAATAAAAGTTTCTACCAATTCGAAATCCGATTGGATTTAAATCTAAAATCATATTATCCGATTCGAATCAATCCGAGTAATTCGAAACTTATTTCGAATCGGTATTTTCGGATATGATTCGAACATCATATTTTTTCGAGTTTAGATTATTTTGAACACCCCTAGCTACGAATGTATAAGCTCTTGTAAGGCCGGGAAAGAAGATAACAAAACATACTATGTAGAAGTGAAAAGAGAACTTTCTAGTAGGTAAAGTACGTTTAGTTCACTTTCAAGTTCTTTATCTTCCCACTAAGAGTGATAAAAGAGAGGAAAACATATTGGAAAAAAAGCCAAACCCAACTAATTTCACCTCTTCTCCTCATTCTTCATTTGCGACTAAAGGGAGATGTGTGTTTGGTTATGGGGGGTGTAGGTTAAAATATGCTTACGTGTTGGGGGTATTGTGCCGAAAACTAAATTAGACTAAATTTATACCTTTTTTATATCAAGGTATTAAGATATACAAAACCAACTAATCACAAATATGACAAAAAGAAAACCAAAATAAAAAAATAATAGCACATGTTTGTGTTATAGATGATTATATATATATATCAATTAAAGGATAACATAAAATAAGTTGATTATACTAGAATGTTAGTTTCAAAGATGATTACATGAAATGGCAATAAAGTATAATTCATTACGTTTTTAAACATGTTATAATATATATTGTGTGTGTAATTAATAGGATGTATCTAAAAGACTAAAATAATAAGTAAAGACTAATGATAATGTTTTCTTAATAACTTGTTTATCGAAAGAGTTCAATAAAAATAAATTCAAGTTTTTTACGTATGTTACTTGACATCATAATATGGCATATTTGAATAAGTCTAGACATACAACTTAGACATTTTCCATGTAATGTATGTGTATACGGATGTTAGACATTGCGTGAGTCTTTTTTTTTAGTCATTTCTAACGATTAAAAGAAATATATAACTATTTTAATTTTTATAATTAAAAGTCATAAATAACATCATTCTTGTTTCCAAAAACATAATGTTTCTTTTGTGAGAATTTATAAACGTTACTTATTTTAGATAGATATTTTTTCTTGTCCATATAACACTTTTTGCTAGAGCGTTTATGGTTCGGTTTTAATGGTTTTTTTTTTCAAACCAAGAGCCAAACTGTTATTAAAATCAAAACTGAACCATTAAGAATTAAAACCAAATCGAATCGCTAGTAATGGTTTGGTTCCAGTCTGGTTTCAAGCTTTGAACCTTTTAATTTCATATAGATCTAATTATTTTGAAGGGGAAACATCCACAAGAGTACAACAACATCGCATACTCTGTGTTTTCTGCTGGATTAGTGCAGCACCATGTCCGAGCATTGGTAGTGCATTGCTGAAGAAAACGGTTTTAGCAAAGCATACATTTACAAGATCACACCGGAAAGCATCCAAGTGCCACTTGAGATCAAATTAAATTGGGCTAAATTAATACTTTAATTATTTTTAACACGATTGTAATCACCCCCAATATCCGAATGAGTCTTTCTGAGATGGAATATATCAACCGTTCATACATATTCTGACACTGTCTGCCTGACTCACTCATTAACACCACCAAAGAGAAATCCCACACTTGTGGGAAAAACCCCTTGACTCAACTTGAATTTATGTCTTATGTGAGATTTGAACTCAATACTCACCAAATTTAATGAAGTGTTAAGTATCTCATAATAACATTTAAGCTAAATATCATTGGTTAATGTTTTAATTGCGTAGTTACTTTTCTTTTTTTGACCAGCAATTGCCCACTTTATGTATATTAAATGAGTGTTAGCCTAAATTACTTTAATTAAGTTTAAACAAAACTACTTTTAAATTTACGGTATGATTTTATACAATCGGTTTTTTAATAACCCGCAAATCAAACCGTTGCCATGGTTTGCGAATTTTGAATCCAACCGACCGAAAGTTCAAAGGAAAACCAACCACGAAATCAAACCGATAACCGGTTTGGACAATCTTACGGTTTTAAATTGAACTGGAAGCACCCATACTTTCTATATATCAAAAATAATTTTGTTAGATATTAAAGCAGATGTGATTAGGTTATACCAAAATATTGTTGGTTCAAGTCTGATTAGTATGAATTATCAATAAATATTATTAATATAAATAAAGTACAGATTTAGAATGTGTATATATGTTGCTGAAAAAATGAAAAGAAATTATTTATAAAAGTTTATAATAAAATCATATTATTATTATTATTATTTTTAACGGCGGTGATAATTAAACCCTGATATCCAAATAAACTGTGATCTATTTTTACCGACAGAAAAAAAAAATACAGATATTAATTAAATAGTCAATTGATTATCCATAAATTCCAATCAGAATAAAGTCGAACAAGAGTGGGTAATAACTCCCACACAACTCCATTCTCTCTTTCCGCCTGCCGGCCACCGACGCGCTTTTATTCCGGCGAAAATCTCCGGCGTTAGATATACTCCGGCCACAAGCTATCGATCTGATCAACACCGTTTTCCTCTAAACAATTTGGGAGTAATTCTGACCTACTACTGTCAGTAATTCTTTAAAATTAAGATTTTCAATCCAGATTGAACTTTCTTAAAATGCAATCTCAAGATCCAGTCTTCTTCTCCAACATGTGATTGAAAATCTAGACTCTTATGGCATGTTATTGTAAATGTCGCTTCTCTATTGGAAACTTAGTGTGTAATTAATCGGTTCTCGTGTTTATTAATTTGTGCATCTCGAGAACACTATTCCGTACATATTTATTCGTTTTTAAATCTTCAATTTCGAGAGATTTTGTTTGCGATCAAGGTAATGAGCAATTAGGGCTTGCTTGAATTTGAATTAGGATCATGGGGTTGAAAGTGTTTGGTGAGAGTCGAGTCGAGAAATTGAAGAAATCGATCGGATATTCATATTCAAAATCTTCAAAAATGAAGTTGTGGATGATTAGGGCTACAACGGTGGTGATGTTGTGGACCTGTTTGGTTCAATTGACTGCATTAGGGGATACATGGGGTCCGATGGTTTTGAACGGTTGGCATGTTCATGATTCTGTTTCAGTTTCTGCTTTAGATGTTAAATTGTTGCCAGTTGTTCCTGCTAAAGTTCTTCCACCCAAGAGTGAGTTTTTAAATTTCTTTTTGTTGCTCAATTTTGCGATTTGTAATGCTAACTGTGAGATTAATGTGATTATACTAAATGGGGTTGGTGAATTTTGAAACTGATATGATTATACTCTCACATAGATCAGATTGTTGACCGATATAGAATAAAATGAATTTTGACATTTCTGTATGTGTTTTAAGATGTATGTAATTTGTTTTCAGTTTGTAACATCTAGAACTTGTTAAATTTGTTACTTTTTATGTGGTTAAAGAATCCTTTTTGTGGTTGAATAAGCATATGATTGAAGATAATATGCAAGCAAGCTCTGAAAGTTGACCTTTTGTGGTTCTTTCCTGTAATGTTCTTTTAAAACTTGTCATTTACATGTTACATACTTACATCACATCTGCTTGTGAATTATTTATAAAGTCAATACTTTTTGTTTGATCCAAGGGTTGTATTTGTAAGAACCTGGTTTTCATAAGTTGTGGTTTACCCTCACGTATCGTGACTATTGACAAAGTTACCCTTTTGTTTATTATGAACAAAGAATTATTTCATGGTCCACAATTGTTTTTTCTAATTGTGGCATTCATAGTTCTTAAGTTGAATAGTTTATATATTATAAAAGGAAATTGAAACTAATAGTTTTTTAAATAGAATACTATTCATTATCTTAGTTATTTATTTGCTTTCTTTTTACAAACTCTGTATGATTGTTAGTCCTTTTATATATATATATTTGTGTTTTTTTTAATTAAACCTCCTCTCATTCTTGATAATAATTATGTTTTATATTGTATGTAGGGGTTTATAAGAACAATGGTTACCTACTAATTTCATGTAACGGAGGACTTAATCAAATGCGATCTGCTGTGAGTGTTTTCAGTACGAATTGAGCCCAAACATTAATCTCCAACTTAAATTTTTATAAACATGTAATTTGATTATTATTTTAATTTTTAATTCACAATGCAGATATGTGATATGGTTGCTATTGCAAGATACTTGAATGTTACACTCATAGTTCCTGAACTTGATAAAACTTCTTTTTGGGCTGATCCAAGGTATGCCAAATTATCTCAGTTTTTAGAATATAAAACCATGACTCGTGAGAGAAAATTAATTATTTTTGTTATCAAATTGCAGTGAATTTGAGGATATTTTTGATGTTGATCATTTCATTACATCTTTGAGAGATGAAGTTAGGATACTTAAACAGCTTCCAATTAGGCTTAAAAAGAAAGTGGAATTGGGAATCTTGCATACCATGCCTCCTGTTAGTTGGTCTGATATTTCATATTACCACAACCAAGTAAATATCTTCTCTAATTTCACTTTTATTATAATATTATTTTGAGTTAATTACGTAGATGGTCCCTGTGGTTTGGGTACTAAGGTTTAAAAGCAGCAACAAGTATGGGATTTGTGCTTTCAAGTTTGTAACGAGTTAGGGTGAAATGACCAAAATGTGCTTTGGCTTTTCAACCTTTGACTTTTACTATTTAAAAAGTCAAAGGGTATTTTGGTCAATTAGTTTAACGGAAGTTGGTCTTAATACCCAGACTAGTTACCAAATTGAACGCAGAAATGCAAAATGTTACTTTTTAAACCTTAGTATCAAAACTTGTTACTTTACATCCACACCAGAGGGACCATTTATGTAATTAACTATAATATCTGTGTATACGTTTACCTTTTTAGATTAAAAGATTCCCTTTTATACATGTAGATTCTTCCTTTGATACAAAGATTCAAAGTCTTGCATTTGAATAGAACTGATGCCCGTCTGGCTAATAACGGTCAACCCATTGACCTCCAGAAGCTGAGGTGTCGAGTAAACTTCAGTGCTCTAAGATTCACTAGTCAAATCGAAGAATTGGGTCGACGGGTTGTAAATCTTTTGAGAAAAAACGGACCTTTTTTAGTACTTCACCTTCGATACGAAATGGATATGTTAGCGTTTTCTGGTTGTACTCAAGGATGCAACGATGAAGAGGTGGAAGAGTTGACCCGAATGAGGTTTGACCATCTTACTTCAACAACTCATCGATTATTATTATTATTATTATTATTAATTAATTTTATTTTTAAATTTTATTTTTTAATTTTAATTTCTTTCTTTTGGCAGGTATGCTTACCCATGGTGGAAAGAAAAGATTATAAATTCTGATTTAAAAAGAAAAGACGGTTTATGCCCTTTAACTCCTGAAGAAACCGCGCTTGCATTAAGGGCACTTGATATTGATCCCAACATCCAGATTTATATTGCTGCTGGTGAAATATATGGTGCAGAAAGGCGAATGGCTAATCTTGCATCTGCATATCCAAAACTGGTTAGTATGCAAAGTTATTGCGGTTTTTCAATTTTAATTTTATTTTTAATTCGAGAAATTTATATATGATTGACAGGTAAGAAAAGAGACTCTATTGGGACCGGATGACCTTAAATTTTTCCAAAATCACTCGTCACAAATGGCAGCATTAGATTATCTTGTATCACTTGAAAGTGACATTTTTGTCCCTACTTTTGATGGAAACATGGCCAAAGTTGTAGAAGGCCACCGCAGGTACCATTAAGTTTTTTTATTTGGGTGGTTAACGGGTCAAAAGTGTTTTGGGTTGACCAGAAAAACTTTTTTCGTCTATTTGTTTACTAGATAAGACGTGTGTTAGTTTTGATCACAAAAACAATATTATTACAGTAATAGCCTAAATCTTTTAAAAAATTGATTTTCAAGGTTGTATGCTCTGGAATACAATTTGGGTTGATTTTTTTTATGATTTGACCCGTTTGAGATAAGAACACAACCCATTGACCCGTTTACAAGTAAATGGCTGGAAACTGATTCTTGGACTTTTTGAACATTCATAAGCTATATAATCTAAAGTTTAAGTATATGCTTTCTTGACGAAATTGTTCAAGATGCAAACTTTTTTCATGAATCTTTATGTATTCAACTAAAAATGGAATCTTTTTAATTTGTATTATAACAATTCAAGAATCTTGATCACCTTTCCAGATATTTGGGTTTCAAGAAGACTATTTTATTGGATAGAAAACTACTTGTTGAGTTAATAGACAAATATACGAGTAACTCACTGAGTTGGGATGAGTTCTCGAGTGCTGTCAAGGAAGCGCACGCAAACCGAATGGGAAACCCGACAAAACGATTAATTATTCCCGACAGACCGAAAGAAGAAGATTATTTTTATGCAAATCCAGAAGAATGCTTGCAGCCTTCCGACAATGAACCTGTGAATATGATCCAATGAAAACCTCATTTTTGTCCATTTATAAAAAGTTTTCATAAATTTGTACAAGTTTTAGAATGCGGTTTAAGGTATTGAAGAGCATCTTTCACACGACCCGAAGTATTAATCTCTTGTTTTTATTTTTATATACTTATCATCATTGTTAGTAACTATGATTTATGTATAGAAATTTCCCTGACATTCCAGGGTCATACTTCCATATTTACAAATTATAGCTAGAATATATTGGGCATGTTTATTTCATAATCAATATTATGTTCAGATTCGAAAATGATAAGTACATGTACAATTTTACATAGTGATTCAATAAAAATAGCAAATAATAATAATAATAAAAATATGTCTTCATCTCTTTCTTTGATTTTGTCTCCAATCTTGAATTAATGCATGTAGTTTACATATGTAAGTAGTGTATATGCATACCGTGCAAGTAGGACAGTATCCTGTAAAAATCATATGTATAAAAATATTAAATCTTCAATATTGAGATCTACATGTGCATTAATTAATTTATACAATAATAAATAATATAAGAGTTTATGTTGGTGGTGGTGGTTTTTAACGTATTATTGATTCCGAAATTATCGTATACTATGTATATTTGTTTTCACTCTCAAATTGCACATTTATTTAGCTTATTTACTATATTTTTTCTATATAAAATATGATTAGTATAAGACTTTGGTAAAAGTGTATAATTTGGTCTTGATGGCTGCATTGTGAGAGTTGGCCATAGTTTATATAAATAACCATGTGAAGTGGTGTGTGATGGTGAAATGTTAGAATGATACAAGAAAGTGCTGTTTTTAAAATAGCCTAATCATTCTTGTCTATATATTCTCCTTACAATTGTTAAATTTTGAATTAACTATTCCTAATAATGATGTTTCAACTTACTAAAATAGATGTATATGGGACAGAATGATTCTATATCTTGTCAAGTATTCTCTTAATCACACTTTGGTTAATGAATAATAATAATTATATTCTTTGGTAATTCTGAGAACCTATATCAGCAATTTTACAAGGCCTCCTCAAACGACTATGATTTTTAAATTGTTTGATTTTGTCAATATTCTTTTAAGTACAACAATAAGAAGAATGCATTACAATATCGCATGATGCTTCATTTCTTTAAAAGGTTAGTATGCATTTGAATAGAATTTAGGCTGTTTTAACATTCATGAGGCAATTGACGTGTAAGCTTTTAGCTAAATTTTTTAAAAGAATTAACTATTTCACTCAACTAAAAATAAAATAACTCAAATTGATTTATTAATAAATATATTAATATATATATGGATCAAATTTTCATATTTATCTTGATTTAACTATATTTTGGGTATAAACGTTCATATTTATTTAATTCACTGGATGGTTAAAGGCCGCCAAAATACTTCAACGGTTCATATTGCCAAACAAAACTAGATCACAAAACATGTTTTGTATCTACAGAACACAATTACTCCAACAGACGTTTTTACAATATTCTCAACATTACAAATTTAATATCGTCAAATACATTTTTAAGGAATTAGTGGGACCATGTTAATAAACCAACAATAATATTTTACTTCGGAGATTTGAGTTTTATATAATTTTATAACATCGATAACAGATACCGAAAGAGGATAAAACATAATAGATAAATAAATAAAATTACAAGTTGAGAATGTTTCATGACTTCATCATATTATTCATATTCATTCCATGTGTCTGTCTGATCGGGTTGCAAAAGTTGACTTTTCAACCGGCCATACTTGAACCGTTCAATGTGAAGTTTATTATTAAGAAAACCAACACATACACAACCTTTATTAAACAGACATAATTTGATTGCACATAATATATGTATTATTTTGAGTGTTCAATTAATAAATGAAAACATCATCAAATCTTTCACGTCGCGTCAAATCTTAGCAAGTTTTAATACCATTTGTTTTTCATGTTCGTTTAATTGATTTTTGTTTTAAAAACAGATTTTGTTCCACCAGTTAGAAACTAGTTACGTTACACCACAATTTTGAATCAGAAGAGAGATTTCAAGAAATGACATATTTATTCACTTTATCAATAACCGAGTAGGATCTGATGTATCGTTAGAGATTTGTCTTATGTATTGATTACCATGGATTGGAAATCGGCTGTGTTCGGTCAGGTGGCTTTCCCAAATGGGTTTCCTCTTGTGGTGGGTACCCCTGCAATGGTCATGTGAGCTGCATGATCTTATTAGGGTAGGAATGCCGGTAAAAAGAAACTAGAATAGAGTTCATTCAGTTAACGAGTTAAAAACCAAGTTTGATCCGGAGCCTGTCTTGAAATATTCAATAAACAAGCTCAAGTACAGGCTTCAAGTATCAAGCCACAAGCCTAAACAATCATGTTATTTATGTAACGTTCAGTTGACATTTATATATGTTCAAATAATAAGAGGATTGACTAGTATAATATATATATATATATATATAGGGGAGGGTTCAAATGAAAACCACTAAAAGTTAAGAAAACCAAGAAAACTACTACAAAACAAAGAATTTTGATTAATTTTTTTTTCACAATTTTTATTTATAAGGTTAAAAAGATAGAAAAAAAAAACAAATATGTATGTCACGTTTTTACATGTATATACACATATGTAAATCAAACTATATACGTACATGTAATATACAAGTTACATATGTGTAAATTGCGATCTACATATATTTTAAAATTTTTTTTTTTGTTTTTTACATTTTTAATCTTATAACTAAAATTAATGAAAAAAATAATCTTAAAAAAAATATCGGTTGATGGTAGTTTTCACGGTTTTTACAACTTTTAGTGGTTTTCATTTGATCACAATCCTATATATATATATTCTTGTACAAAATGCAGGAAGTGATTAATGAGGATGATGAATTGCTAAAAACTCTGAAGGCAGAATGGGGTAGTGGAATCTATGATGCAGTGGTTGTTGCAATTAAGGAAATGAATGATTATAACCCTAGTGGCAGATATGTAATTAGTGAACTTTGGAACTTTAAAGAAAAACGAAAAGCGACATCAAAGGAAGTTATTAGCTTTATCTTGAAGAATTTGAAGAACCAAAAGCGCAAAAGAGGACAAGGTTTGTTTATTAATTCTGGAATCATGTTTCTGTATACAATTTCCTAATTGTTATTCAGAGATTTAAATTTTTTATTGTTTATAAAAAATCAAAAGTAATCACAAAACCTGACATGTTTGATTTGCCCGTACTAAAACTGACATGTTTTGGCCCACCAACGCATTTATATCCAATTCCAAAATTCTACAAACAATATATATATATATATTTATATTGGCTAATTGGATTTTAATAATCCAAACTATAACACATTGGTCTTTACGCAAGAATAACCCTAGCTATTACTTTGGTTGTCCTTGTCGAATAACTTGGATACAACCCTCTCAAAAAACACGAGCGGCCACCTATCAGTGGCAGACCGCGAACCAACAAGCAAGTCAAGAGGCTTTGTTTGTCAATGGTAATCCCATAAGCAAAATTATCAAATATTTCCACTTGGTTTACAAATGATTTTTCCTCGATTTTGCTTATACGTTTTTTGTATTTTTATTTATAATGATTATTTTGATAGAAATTGAGAGGAAATCAAGTGTAAATCTTTCATGATTTTGCTTATGAGGTTGCTATTAACAACTAAAGTGATAGCTAGGGTTATTCTTGGATAAAGTAATCAGCCAATGTGTCATAGTTTGGATTATTAAAATCCAATTTGCCTATACATATTTATCAACGATTTCATAAGAGTGTTAATGTAACTTTTAAACAAAATGATTTAAGATATTATAAGCATTTGACTTGGACTTTAAATAACTTTTGCCTTGCCTAACTCGTTCTACATGTTATCAGATAAATACAATATAAATGGGATGAAATTGCCATTAGATGTTTTCATGTGATGTCTTTGTTCTTACAGATAGCTGAGCTGGCAGTCATGAAGCGATACATCCTTCTTTTCGTTCTGAACTTGTTTTCGGACCATTTTATTATGGCCACTTTTGCTAATCTGCCCGCTTTTGTAGCGCATTAGGGCTTGCTTTAAATGCTATTTTATGCCTTAATATCTTTTGAAAGGTGCTTTTAAATGACATAATAGATGTTTAGTAATTTAAGGTGTCAAATCTGACATGATGATATGATTACAAATCTGGAAATACAAGAGAGCATTGTGTACTAATATGGAATGGAATACAAGCTTATTATAATCTTATTTAATACCAATTTCAAAGTAAAATACTAATCCTATTACAACGTCTCAACTCTTTTTCATCATTCTGTAAACATGTGGTAATACTTGATGCATAATGTTATAAACCATATACCACAATTTACTCAAGAAACCAAAATATGCAATCCTATATGATCTCTTTACTATCAATGGACCCACAATAATCCAAAATCCACTAAAGAAACCAACAATCATGCTAGAAATTAAACCCCAATCCACTCCATCGTCTTCTCTTTGTACTTGTGTTGTATCCGTTGGTACAACAGGTGCACGGTCTTCTGTTTTAGTTAGTGGAGCTCCACAAAGTTTGTTGCCAAAGAAGCTACTCATTGAAGCTTTGAATTTGAGTACTTGCTGGAATTCTTCCAGTCAAATTGTTGTAGGACACGTTGAACCTACTCAAGAAATGTAACCTTGATAAACTTATGGGAAATTCCCCGTAAAGCTTGTTGAGTGATAAATCAAAAGATTCAAGTGCTTTCATGTCTCCAATCTTCTTAGGGATCATTCCTGTCAATTGATTTATTGATAAATTCAATGTTTTTAACTCCACAAGAGACGTCAGCCCACTTGGAATACGCCCAACCAGATTGTTATTCGACAAGTCCAACAACCGCACTAGTCCAAGAATCGTGCTATATGTGTCTTCTCGTCCCTTTATCACTAATGATTCACTAGCAATACATACTCCGGGTCCAGAAAGGAAAGAAAACTGAACATCAAAGCTAGTTTAGTGCCGGAAAGGACTCTAAAGTTATTGATGCATCTTGGAATATTTCCTGACAAATTATGAGCAAGGTCTAAGATTTGAACGCTTGTAAGATAACATAGCTCGTGAGGAATATTTCCATCTAAAATGTTGGATCTAAGGTTAAAAATGCTCAAATAAGTGAGTTTTGTTCCAATCCATGTTGGAATGCTTTTAACTAGTTCATTTCTTCCAAGTTGAAGGATCGTTAATTCTTTCAAGTTCATTAAAGAAGACGGTAATCTCTCAAAGATCTTGTTCCCGTTCAAGTTCAATAACTGTAGGGAAGGTATCCTAATATGTTTATATTCGACGTAAATTTATATTCGAAAACGAGTAGGGTCAACATAATATGTTTTTATTCAACGGTATAATTCGAGTTACTTTACGTTTCAACGCCGCCGCAACTTGCGACGGGTAAAATTACTAGTTATTAAATAAATACCTACAACAAGATTCATATTTCATCACTTTATAAAATTAAATTATATGTTCTAATTAAAATTCACATTTTTATGAATATTTAACCCTAAAATTGGAGTTATCAAAGGTAATGGTGAATTTAAATCTAGTTCCTAATTCTTTATAGATCAAAATCGCACTGTATTTCCTGTTTCTAAAGTTTAAGTGATGCATTATTCTTTTATTTGTGTAAAAGCTTTTAGAAAGTATTCATTACAGTATAATATAGTTTTTGTCCTTGTTTATATATATTTCAGTATTTGTTCATTATTCTTTAAAAATTCCAAAAAACATTCTTAATGTTTAAAAACCCTTATATGGTTAACCCAGTGTATAAACCTTGTAATTTGATTTTTGAATCAAGCAAAGCTAACGACTTTAAAACAATAATCTCAAACTACTTATCCAGAACAAAATGATAAATCAACATTCATACCTAATAATTTTCTTCATTATAATACTCATCATTACCGTTATGAATAACAATAGACATTGATCTTTTTATTATAAATCAGGCATTCACTTCAAAGAATCAAAATCACAAAATAAAAGAACAAAAACATGAACATATCGCGCTATAATAATTTTCATAAACCGATTCTTATTTCATCTACCATTGTCGTCAATTATCGACACCTAAACCATATAAAACTCCAGCATACTTCTCCAACGACCCGCTGAAGAAATTATCTTTCAACTTCCTGAAAGTACACGCGGTAAGCAGACTATCTGAACCCGCTTGATGACAAACACCAATTCTTTCAACTTCCAACAACTCAGCTAACTTATTCAACCCACCATGAAGACTGTTACAAAACTTCATCAAATGTTTAATATCAAAAATGGTGGGAAAATACATATTGATCAAACTAAAGAATCCAGCTTGTGTATCAGGTAGATTCTGGCATGTAACCACCTTCAACAGATACCCAAAATCATACCCACTGTGAAAAGTAACCCAATACACACAATCATTCAACACAATCCCTGATGATATCAACAACTCACCGAATCTATGTGCATCAATCCCGTTTTCATTGTTTTTCTTGAAATCGATACCGCTCTGTTTCAAAAGCTCAACGGAATCATTTGCAAACACATCATCATTCACGTTGAATTCACGGAAATTAAATTGCCAGATGCAATACTTATCTGTTCCACATGTAGGTAAATTTCCTTGATCGTTTGAAAATGTTAACCCTAATTGAATTAATTTGAGCATATCGACATTATCTTTTAATGTCTGGTAATGATAATCGTTACTGTTTTTAAAATTACCGACGGGACGAAGAACGATTCCTGGAAACTCGGTGTCCATTGCGATGTAGGGGAAATCATCAACGAGGGATCGGATCAAGGCAAATTCTTCCTCGAGATTGTCGTTCCACACCTCGCGAATTTGAATCGAATCGCTTTTTGACAAAAGCGACATTTCTCATGAAAAAACCGTGAAACTTCGATCGGATTTTTGTGAAAAAAACAGATTATGGATGAATCTCAATGGTGCGGATTATGGATTGATGCAGATCTGCAAAGAATACGAGAAATGGACGTTATTAGCATACAGTGAGATGATGCAGATATGAAATGAAGTGAGATGAAGGAGATGAAGAGAATTTATTGAGGAAATTGCAAACCTCTGTGATGTAGATCTGATCATCGGGGGACGGAGTCAAAATTAGGGTTTCGAATTCGAAGGGGAAAGGAGATTGGGAAATTTTGGGCTCTTGTTTTATTGGGTGTCCACGATATCGTCTACAAAAGAGAGAGAGACGAGCAACACAAAATAATAATAAAAAAATAATAATAATTATTTATTATTATTATTGTTATTATTATAGAAAGAATTTTAAATTCATGATAAATTATTTTATTATCTTTCGTAAATATATGTATTTACTCCTGAAAAGTTGCAATATTACATTCTCTTATAAATTACTAAGAATTAAGAATTATATGTCTATCTATTTCATAATTTGTACCAAAGCAACACCAATTATGTATGAGGTGCAACACAAAGGATCTTTTATACTACTCTCATCGATACCTAAAGTACAAGTTGATCGGCATATAATTGAAAGTAAAATGTAAAAGTGAATTAATAACGACCAAAGTCCGTGACATGCTTGCTCCACCAAGAATTTTATAGTTGGTTGTTTAGGTGGAAAATCAATCATGCACAAAGAAAAACAATATCGAGCCCCAACATAAAAGATAAACAATTTAACCATGTAATGAAAGATCTAAGAGGAATTGGAATGTAATACCTTTATTTTCGGATGGAATTTAAAGATTTAAACTGTAATTGGAAATGGAATTTAAATTGAAATGTATATGATTCTATTGAAAATACAAATTGTGTTTGGTTGTTACATGTGTTATGGAATTGGAATGTAGTAACATTATTTCCGGATGGTGGCTTTGACGGTGTGAGACGGCAGGTGGCGGCAAGCGGTGGCGACAGATGGCTGGAGTAGGGGAAGCGGGCAATGGTGGTCGCGACGGCTGCAGGTGGCAGCGAGCAATGGAAGTCGTTGTCGAAGAAGGCGGGGGGTGGGAAGCGAAGTCAGTGGTGGGTGGCACTGGCAGGTGGCAGAAATTGGTGGTAGCGGGTGGTGGTAGTTATACCTACGACGGTGGAGGGTGGCAACAGTATCAATCGGTGCGACAATTAGGGGAGGTGGGTGGTGTGTATTTAAAACATTCATACGAAAATCCTTTGAGACATGGGATGATTTTGAATTTCAAAAAGTGTGACAGTAAGGACGCTTGGAAGTCTCCTAGGAAACTCATGTTCAATTATCCTTGGGAGCATTAAGTGACGAGCAACCCCGACTATGATCATGGTCAACCAGAATAAGGTTGGGTGTAATGTGAATATGAGGTAAAGATAGTAAGTCTATTCGAACAACTCACATTGGTCTTGGAAGCCCGTGAGTCGTATTATCTCCTGAGGATATTTGGGCGAGGGGTGCCACAAGAAACATGTCGGTCTATGTGTCTAGAAACAATCATTTTTATAAAGTGTATGATTATGTTGGAGTTCATTATAACTTCAATTTATTCTCATAACCAACCTAACACAGCAAGATATATCATCATCATACTCAGCATATCCCGCCAAAATGTAGGGTATGAGGAGAGTGAGATAGACCGCCTTACCCCCACCTTGTAGGATTATAGAGGCTGCTTCCAGTGAGACCCCCAACTCATGATGCCTGATTAATCGTCTATCGTAGCTTTTGACGTAATTTTCACAAAATATGTAAAATAACGTTAAAAATGGTGTAATTTAATTTTGTCCCTCTAGAGCCCACATATACACATATTATATATGTGCGCGCATCGCAATAGGGCGTTAATACAACAAGAGATAAAATTTAAATTACAAATCCCTCTAAATCCATCTAATTTTGTCCAATAAACATGTCGCTTTATTCTTGAGTTTACTCAAAGAGAGAGAGATAAGAAAAGAAGTAGAAAGAAATATATGAAATCTAAATTACAAATCCCTCTACAGTTATGTTTTGTAGGAGAGAAGCGAAATGAAATTAATATTGTAGGTTTTTTTTTATTTTTTGAGAGAGAGAGAACTGGAAAGAAAAGAAGATTAAATAAGGGTTTTTGAGGTTAAATTTCATCCTTTCAATTCAGAAAAAAAAAAATGAAAGGAAGAGACGAGAAGAGAAAAGAGAGCAAAAGTAATAAAAGATAGTCTTTTTGTTTTCTCTCGTTAAGTAAACTCAAGAACAGAGCGTAACTCTAACTCATAAAAATCCTAAACCCTGTTTTGAAAAGTTAGCTTAATGGTAAGTGGAGGGCACAGTGACTGAAAGATCCCGGGTTTGAATGTTGTCTTGAGTAGTTTTCAAATACATGGCAATGACGCTCGTCCAGGGCTACTACTCGACTATCAGTAGGTCACCAATCCTGGTATTACTCCCACCTGAGCACACTTAACTGTGTAGTTTTTAAGGCTCCACAGCCAACTTATGAACCAGGAATCTCTCCAGTTCACGGCCGATGTGAAAGGTTGTCATAGGTGTTGCAATCAACCCCTCCCAACGTATCCATGATGTGGGAGGTTGACATGATGGGTGTCACAATGTCCGAGCCAAAAGGGTTTACGTTAGGGGTGTTGTTCGGGTTTGGTAATCGGGTTTCGGGTTTCTCGAGTCGGGTTAATCGGGTTTTGAGAATATAAAAAAGGAACCGAATACTGACCTATATTATCTTATTTTATTCGGTTTTCGGGTTTCGGGTCTCGGGTTTAATCGGGTCGGGTAATTCGGGTATTCGGGTTATGACATGAAAAAGAAATTAACTTAAAAAAGATCACTACATTTTGTTTTTTCATTTCCAGTTAACTATTTAGCTTACTATGTTCATCATTGAATATCTTAAAAATGCAAAACTTTTCATGGTAATTAAATTAAAAATTATATTAACGTGACATGTGCAAAAATTTACTAGTGTCATAAAACAAGAGTTACAAGTGAAATAACAAGGAACTTAAAACCAAAACTTTGGCTCTATATGGCACATGTGCATGATGTTCAATGTTTGAATTTAGAAGAAAATTTTCATAACTTTATGGCCGCTCGTATAAGAAAAAGTATCGACATATCAAAAATCAATGTAAAACGTTGTCGCTTAAATATAAGGGTATTCGGGTAGACCCGAATAGTGAGATGGAGTAATCAAATACCGACCCAATTATGAAATTCGGGTTTGGGTTCATTTCATAATCGGGTTGGGTTGTTCGGGTAACCCTTTATTCGGGTTCGGGTAAAAAAACACCCCTAGTTTACATGGCAAGGTTAATTGCTTTTTTTTTCTTGGAACAGTTGGATAATGTAACAACTGGGCGTTTTCCGGCAATTGACCAGGTAAATTTCAACCTTTGACTGTACTATTCCGGCAATACGCCATTTGTAACATGGTGATTATATAAGTTTTATATTATCATTGTGTTCCATTCTAAATTTAGAGTCTTTGGAGTGTAATCAGAATATCAG
>WOUH02000031.1:7970633-7984798 GCA_009936405.2 Stevia rebaudiana
ACTCGAGACGAGGCTGTTCATCTTCTTGCTGAAACATCTACCTAAATCAGATAAGTGTTTAGTTTTATGTTTCTTCACTACTTTAATAGCCTAGATTTTTTAATAAAACGGTATAAGAGGTTTTATAAAAAAAAAAGCCTCTGCAACTTTCGACCCATTTGACTAGTTTTCTGTTGATTTTTGTTGTTACTATTTGACCCAATAAAGATGAAACATAACCCAAATCTACTAATTTGTAGGTAATGGGTTGAAGTTATATATCACTTGGATGACACAGCAAATAGCTAAAATGACAATCAAATCATTCAACTTATAAATCTTGAAATAGCATGTTAATTGCACATGTCAAAAGTAGAATGCATTAGATCATGTATCTATAGTTATTCCATTTGTTACCGATAAAGACGACAATTCTATCAAGTAAAACTATATTAATCATAGGTGTTCCATTTTCTTATATATACATTTATCTTATATATATGAAATGTAATAAGTCAACAAACCTCCATAGAATTCTGATTCAGCGGTTAAACCATATAAAGAAAAATATGCACTTGGAGGTGAGTACAACTCTTCACAAGCACAACCAAGGTAATACTCCTTTTCACCCCATGCAGGTGCATAACCAACTATGAATTTTCCTAAATTGAATTTTCATGGTTGATAGGATGTATCAGAAATAATATAGTAGTTTAAACTTTACTAATCTAATAAATATCATATGAAAGATACAGATATACTAACCTGACTTCCTGAAATCCAGTATGTGCCTTCGAATTTCTTCAATTATACCCCATCCACAATTTAGGGTTTCAATTTCAAGATAAACACCAGATATTCGAGAATCATATGCTGCTTTTATTAAGTTTTCACATATCTGAGGCAGGGATAACTCTGAAGAGAAGCTACTCTTCAGCTGATCAGATATCTGAAATTGGAAACAGTAGTAAGTTTAAGTTCATCCAATTTATTTACTAAGATACACAAAATTGTGTAGTATCAAATAATAACGAAGAAATTGTACATCAGAATAAAGATATTGTTTCAGTAGGGATACTATTCGTAACAGTTTATAACTCAAGCAATATACTGTCGATGCCAATTAGAAAGACAAACTAGATTAGAATTAAACAATAGCGTTAAGTGGCTAACATCTAGCAAATAAAAAAAAAAGCAAAATGATCAATTTCTACAAACAAATGAGCAAAATAAAGCTCTTTAATGTCTTATTCCTCTTGTCTCCAAAAATTCTTCTACCAAATTTCAACATTCATGGAGAAAACATATATCAAGCAGGTGCTAAAAGGACCTGATAACAAAATACTACTCATGGAGGATACAATTACATTATTCAATGTTAGATAGGTCAAAAATGATATATCCTTACGAACATTTATGTATATGACTCATGACTGCATAAATCAGATTTTCATCAAAGGATAAAAATAAAAGTTCTACCATGAAATCTGATATAGTATGCTCATCTTATGCTGTTAAATAACATATCGATCTAAAATAACTCATTCAGATACAGACATGAGCAACATATATCTGCAAACAAATGACGTTAAATTGTTAAAAACACTCTCTAATGTATCAAATTAGTGATTATCTGTTGAACAAGTAAAATTTGACGGAAAAACACATTGAATAAGGAAGAACGAGATCAAAACCGTCCAACCTGTCCACGCAATGTCATATTCAAAACACTGCCATTGTGAATACGTTGCCATCGACAGGCGATTCGCATGCTTAGCTTCATCCAGAAGCCTTTCGGTGCGTCTGGTTTTTTAAACTCAAATTCTCCACTAGGATACTCATTATCATCACCGTCGCTTTTTAAACTGCCATAATTGTTCATCTCCTGATTCTCTAAGCAAACATCGTTAGTTTTGGTGTGAGATGAAACTAGAGCTCGAATGGTGCTGCTCCGATGAAGTTTTTGAAAATCATAATTAGATGAAGTGAAATGCGGAGGGGAGAATAAAGAGGAAGAGACGGGTGATTTGACGAAAATGCGGCCGGAGATGGCGACGGTGGTGGTGAGAAACGTAGACATCCGGTGCCGGTCGGAGATAATCGCCGGAGAGTTGTACAGAATAGCTGCCGGAGGGAGGTGCATACGTATGTACTACGGTCTACGTAGCGTCAAATATGATGTTGCAGGTTTAATACAATACGAGTGCCTCCACCGTAAGACTAATAATCTACGTACAGGATTAAAAGTTACGTAACGTGTCATCTTTTGCGTAATATTCGGAATACTGTAGGGATTTTCTCGCTCACGATCTCAAATGGCAGAGACGGCCTGATCTTCTGAGACAAGGGTGAGTATGAAAATTTTACGAAAAAGTTAATGTTCCACAAAAGTTTCCATAATTGTTTTCATTGTTATGAAAATTTTATAAATGCTAAATTTCTAAAATTAAGTAATTATTAAAGGTATAAAAGGGTTTAAGTGTTGTTGAGGTATCTAGTCTCATATAGAATATAAATAAAAATTGGTTAAAAATTTGTGAACAAATTATTTTTTTAAGTTAGATATAAAGTTGGGAGTTATTTTCTTAGAACTACATAAAGTCCACTTTCTAATTCTACAACATCCAAAATTCAACTAAATACCAACAATGGTATGCAAACAATGTTAAGAGAATCCACCAATGTAATTCGGTCGAAGGCCTCTTTAACCAAAGTAGGAGTTAATTACGAAGAAATATTTTTGTAATCATCACAAGTTCACAACCACATTTCATATTATGTCACTTAGTTAACTTTGAGGAGGTGTAGACTCAGGGCTCTCCATTTGTGAGGTCTTAGGTTCAAATATTGTCCAGAGCAATTGCTCTGTGCAATTTCCAGTGATGGAGAGAAAATGCACATGGGATAGAGGTCACCAGTTCAAACTTAAGGAGAGAGAGGGCTTACGGATTCCATCTCGTTCACGTTTATCTTGGGGGTACGGTCTCACGGAGGTAGAGAAATCGACATTGGCTACATCCCCCGGTTCCCAGTTGCTAAAGAAAAGTTAACTTTGAGAAATATGATCCTTAAATATTCATCTATGTTTTATTTAAATAGTCATTTAATTTAAATATAAATAGTCGTCATTTAATTTAAATATAAATATCTGGTACACTATATCAAAATTAAAGCATAAAAAGTTAGATCTCGATAATTAACTCCTGATGTCGCACCGCTCGCATAAAAGCCACCTTTAGTATTTTTTTAATTTGATCTAAGCGATTCAAGTCACGTTGACTTAGGTGAGTTTGAAATAGACAGAGACGTTTCAGTTGATTGAAACAGGTTCTGCTTTAAAATACATGTTTCACTTGGCCGAATTCCAAGTTTTGTTTCAAGTGGGTTTTTGCAGTTTTGATTGTTATGTGCATTCAAGTTGCTATTTCAATTGGTTAACTGGATTCTGGGTGTTACATGAGCATCTCACGTAGTATAAATTCTGCACTTTTGTTTTCAGATACGATTTCGGGTGCTTGGGTAAATGCTACTACTACTATATGGATTGTACCGTATATATTGATTATTTCATCGTGTTTGTGTCATAAAATTAACATCCCTACCACCATGGGACTATTAGTTCTCATCACTACCACAAAAAAAAACCTTTGCTTTGTACTTTAATAAAATATACAATTCTACAAGTCACATCCAAATATCCAATATGGTCTCTTTTCTTTTAATTACAGTATAATTTCTGATTTGCACTTGACAACATAGACTATAACATAAAAATCGAGGTATATTGATCTTAGCATCAACTTGTTTTTTGGTGCTTGTCGAAATATATAAGCTTCTTGGATCAAAGAGAACTTAAGTAATCTTTTAGCAAATTGAAAATCGGATTTGCAAAAGAAGATCCTTCCGATCTTTCAAACATGATTCCATCCATACGCGCTTGCACACCGTCACTCAATGTTAAGCTGTCCATTAGTTGCTTTAATGTTGTGTCAATACCGATTACTGAGCTCCCGATTCCACTCAAGAGTTCTGGTAAAGTGGGTGATGATTTTGACAACTCAACCAAAGTAACCTGTGCAGAATAAATACCGTTACATGATTTTGATCGATTTACTCGTGAATTAGTCAACTTTGTGTATGTTTGATCTCAAACGTGTAAAATAAAAAAAATGGCTAAAAACGGTCCAAGTTTGCCCAAATGTATTATACTGCATAGTACATACACGTATAATATCAAGCAAATTGGATTTATTAATAATTCGAACTATGACCCATCGACCGATAATAATCTATACTAGGAGTTGGTAAATAATAATTCCAAGTTTCACTTTCGTTCTCAAGGGCAATTCCAGTAGCATAATCATCATTGACTTACGTTCAATTTCCATAAGATTTTTACTCGATTTCGCTCGTACGTTTTTTCAGTACGTTCACAATCATCATTCTGAGCAAAATCGAGTGTAAATCAACAATAACTATGCTAATGGGATTTCTTTTGGCAACGAGAGTAAAACGATTATCATTAGCCAAACTGCAAGTATGGATTCTTATCAACCAACAGGTCATAGTCTGGTTTATTAAAATCTAATTTGCCTTATTATTATAAATGTAATCATATTAACGCATTGATTATCTTTGAAAAAAAATCGACAAACAAGTGTTTGCGGGTCAACCCAACCATTTTACATTATCTGAAGCTACGAACCATTAGAGAAAACAGAGAGCACGTGGAACCGACCTGTTTGTCATTAGGTATGTTGGCCTTGTGTTTCGCGATAGCAACAGCGCGTGAAAACCCTCCAATTGCATCAACTAAACCGTGTGAAGCAGCATCATTACCACTCCATACGCGTCCTTGAGCAATTTCCTCCATTTTATCTACCTGCAATTAAAATGAATTAAGTGCTAATTTTGTAGTAAAAAAGTTATAGAAGTAACTAGAGTTATTAATAACGTAATACATACACTCATTGATCTTGAAAATGCTGCCTTGTTACGAAACTGTTTATACGCATTTTGAGCAGATTCTGCAAATAGTTTCTCTTCATCGGGTCTGCACACGGGTATGCAAAACCATTAAGATCATGAAAAATGATCAGTTAGCAACAATAATTCGCTATTAAACAGTTTGTTCAATACAATAACCAAAATGAAACATTGACACAAGAATATTCAGAAATTCGGAATTATTAAATAGCATGGCAAAATGGATGGTTGGGTGAGTCAGGTAATAGGTCAAAACATTAAGCGCCTTTCAAACCGTTTGCTTAACTATTTTTTTAACTAACTCATTTGACCACTTAAAGATAATATATAAACCAAATGAAACCCTTTATACATCATATGATAAATTCTAATTCTGGTCAGTGTTGTTAAAATCAGGATTAATCAACAATCGGTAACCCACCGTTGAAATTTCACCTAATAGAAGGGTAAAATCAGTTGGCGGTCAAAATCGGTCAACACTGGTTTTGAACATCTAACACATCAAGAATCCACTCACCTGAATGGACGCTGGTCAGCAGCAGTCAACTCAGCAAATCGTCCTCTTGAAATAACTTCCTTATTGAAACCAATTCTTTCATAAAGTTTACCCAAATTGAACTTACCTAAAATAAATATACAATGATTAAAGGTCAAACATGCCCAAAATCAACTTGAACCTTATTATGTTCAAAGTAAAGTATTTCAAATTGAACATGTCCAACAAAGGCTGTTAATTAATACACAGTCCACAAAATAGTTTGTTTGCTTATATAGGTAGCAATTGTGGTTAATGAATGTAACAGAAAATAATTCATAATTTTATGAAAAAGTTTACAGGATGATGTAATGAAATTGACCTGTGACAACACCAATTGAACCGGTCAGAGTAAGGTTTTCTGCAAGTATGGTTTGAGCTGCCATTGCCATATAGTATCCTCCACTAGCTGCCACATCAACCATTGATGCAACTACAGGTTTAGATTCAGCCAATAGTCTGATTTCCCTCCACATTCTGCATAAAAATTAATATTAAGCTAACCATATTATAATTCAAATAGTCTAGCAATAGAATTTTTTTTTTTAAACACTGCTGTTTGTTATTTAGAAATAAGAATATAAAGTCCAATAGAGAAGGGATCCTAAGAAAACTCATAAATTTGGAGAAAACTTAGAAAACTACTCTAGCCAATGAATTTTTTTAAATATCTTTTCATGAATTTTAACTATAAGGTTATATATGTACTAAACAAAAAAAAAATGAAATAAAATATGGAGGTCATGAATTTATGTATATGTAACTCAAAACGTTACGTATGTAACTCATGAATTTCCATACATATAATTCATATGATGTAAAAACATGTAGCGTACAAGTTACATGTATGTAATAATGTGAGCTATATATATTTTTCGGAGAAAACAGAGAAACACTTACAAGTCAGAAGCAAGAGCATCGCCTCCCGGGCTATCAATTCGGATTATAACAGCCTTGAACCTTTTTGACTCTGAAAATAAAATAATACAAGTCCATAAAAAAGTAGAATTATATTTCCTCAATAAAGTACAAAGATGGAAATTATTGTCTATGAGGATAAGAGTTGAGGAATAAAAAACAATGGAATGCAACACCAACAACTTAAAAATATGCAAAAGCAAAAAAAAAATAATAATAAAGGCAGGTTCAAATTACTGAATTAGTCAATACTCAATAGCCATGGAAGTTACTAATTAATGTTAACCAGCTACCATTTGTCCTTAACAATTTTAACCCATTTAAGAGTTCAAAATAAAGAAAAATAGCTTTAAAAAACTGGTCAGATAAAGTCAACCATAGCCTAATATTAGCATAACACCTTCCAAATCATTTTAAGATAAAATAGAGTATTACCAAATACAATTTTTGTAAACATCTAAGCATAAAACTGTTTTTTTGAGCCAACCCAACCTCAATCGTACAAAAAAAGTAACCTGTTATTGACCCGAATCCATATTATATTGCCACCTCTAGTTTGGTCCTTTATGATACAATTTTTATCTAAATTAAATTAACTATATATTATTTTACGTACCTCTTACAATACGAATCTTCTCAATAAATTGTTCAGCAATGATGCCTGAACTAGATGAACTAAATGGTCCTCGTACACGACTGATGCTACCAGCAGCTCTAATTACTGCAATTTTATCTTTTCCACCAGATAACCCTACAGTCCATTTCTTAACTCTCGAGTATTTCCTGAAAAAATAATAATAATAATAATAATAATAATTAGTCTATAAGTAATTTTGTGCAAGCATTTACTAGAGATGATACACAAGACTGATGAGTGAATGCAACTGCCATAAACTATACACGTATACAACTCTCAATTAAACATAAATCTCCCTTTTTTTCTTTTCTTATTAGGTATATGGTGATCATAATATTGGGGTAAAGTATCAACTATAAAAAAGAGATTATTACTTGTAATCAACAGTTGGGAGTTTTTTCTCTTCTGCAATGCCCAATTTTTTTTTCAACATAGATGTAACCTGAAAGGGTTACACATGACCAACAATAATATCTATAATGGTATATTTATCATAAAAAGGAATAAGAGTGAGATCTATGATGCATTAAAACTACCTTTTGTGGTAGGTAAAAGTGCAAACCACAATCATCAATAATCAAGATTTTTTAACATTTTCAACTCCATATGATATTCAATGTTTAGGAATATTTATGTTTAGAAAGATGGTCATGTTTTTTTATGAGTATACCTCATCATCATATTTAATATCTGTTATCCATCCATCTTCTTTCAACTTCTCTATTTGATAAACTCCTTCATTGAAAAAACTCTCGATTTCTTCTTTTTTCTTTCCTGCAAATGAGGCAAAAAAAAAATAATTTATTTTTTTTTGGTTTAGGATATCAAGATTAATAAGAAAACAAACAAAGGAACCTCACCTTTAGCTTGAGAAATCTTATCAACCCAATTTCCATAGATATTATCAATCAATGTATTTAACACCTCACGATTTTCTTCAGATATATTCTTGCGCGTTAATTGATCACCAGCACTCTTATATTTACCAATCCTCTGCACTTGTGGTTCCACACCTACTTTCTCAAGTACACCTTAATGCACAATGAATCAACTTCAGCTTTCTATTAAAAAAAATAAAAATTAAAAAAATAAAAAACATAAAAAAAATTAATTAAGTAAAATACTCTATGTCTTTATACAAAAGGGTCATTCATTATCTTTTTGTATTAACTTTTTTGTAGCTATAGATTTTGTGAAAATGAACATGAACATGATATTCAACATACTAAATTACTACTAACAACTTTTCTTGTTGAAAAGAAGCACCAATAATATGGTCAATTGCATATATCTTATTCTGTTGACTAAAATAAAACTTTAGCTGAAATGTAATATGTTGACTTACCTCCAAGAAACTGTGCTTGAGCAGTTAAACCATACAATGAAAAATAAGCACTTGGAGGGGCGTACAGTTCTTCACATGCACAACCAAGGTAATATTCCTTTTCACCCCATAGAGGTGCATAACCAATAATGAATTTTCCTAAATTGCATATTCACAATAACAGATGCATGAAAATTATTGCATACCATTTAATGTAATCTAAATTTCTATAAAACATAATCACAAAACTACCTGACTTCCTAAAATCCAATATGTGTCTTCGAATTTCTTCGATTTTACCCCACCCACAATTCAGGGTTTCAATGTGAATATAAACACCAGATATACGAGGATCATACGCTGCCTTTATTAGGTTTTCACAGATTTGAGGCAGCGATAACCCTGAAGAGAAACGCGTCTTTACTTGATCAGATATCTGAAATTGGCAACAGTAAAAGGTTAAAATTTTAATTGAAATACCTATAATTATTTAGATTCATACCTAAGAAAGAAGAAATTATATTGATTCCTACTCAACCAAACAAAGCTGTTTAGGTTCAAGAATATGTGGATTCTATCTGATAGTTTCATTACTTCATAGGAATTGTGTTATAGATGGAAAGTTGTAGGTCTCAACTGGAGCATGAACAATTAGGAAATTGATTGAATTACTACTGCAAAGTATATTTAGCAACTACTACCTTATGCAATTAGAGAGTTTCCATCTATGAACATGTATATATTTTTTTAATTTAAAATTTGCATGATTAGTTAGGGGCTGTTTGGTAAAATCTGAATCATTAAGTGCTGAACCATTAAGATGTCTGAATGGCGAAGAGGCTCTGAACCAGTAAGTGCTGAACCATTCAGACTCTTATTTTTACTGAACGATTCAGATGGTTATTCAGATGTTGGATCCATTAAGAGGTTTGATTTTGTTATTCAACCAAACGGTCTGAATCTGACTTCTCCATTCAGACCTCATTAAGAGGTAAACAAACACAGCCTTATTAGGACTCATAAGTCCGATTCATGAAAACAGAAAGTGTAAAGTCATTTCATGTAGACCACATCAAGAGAAGTGTTGCATCCTTTTTTGGTTTATAAAATTTCAAAAATTATGTTCAAACTAATCATTAGTACATAAGAATATAAGATACCAAAATGGGTAATATCTACAAACAGATGAATTAAACAAAACTCAACTTCGTTAAATCATCAAGAGAATAACAAGTATCAAGGTCATTGTAGTTTAGTTGGATATACTTAGAACCACAAACCAAAGGGAAATAAAAATACTTAATACAAAACTATTCTCATTTCTTGTGGTTCAACCGATGGATGCAGCATACACCCTTGGTCTGTTATACACACGATTTATAGTACATAGTTTTTATAACAGATTATCATACTAGTTCTTGTTTCTTTCTAATTGTTTGATTAACGATTGGAAACATCACCAAATTACTTTGATCTGAAAGTGATAAGTTTTTCTTACAACAGCAACTCACACTCATACTCTAAACCTAAATCTGAATCTACACTATTTGGCATTTGGATTGAAAACGATACAGCAAAGGATTCGTGCGCAATTCAAAATACATATCCAGCAAATTCGAATCAATAAAACCTACAAAATGAAAAAAGGGGCACAAAACCACCAAACCTGTCCACGCAATTTCAAACTCAAAACACTACCCTTGCGAACACGCTGCCATGGATAAGCAATCAGCATGCGTAGCTTCACAACGAAGCTCTTCCACGCACCTGGTTTCTCAAATTCAAATTCTCCACTAGGATAATCATCGTCACCTCTCAAACTGCCATTATTATCCAATTCGGACTTGAACTCGACTTTACTCTCCTGATTTTCCGACGAAACATCGTCACCTTTGGTGTCAGATGAGGAATCAACAGCTCGAATGCAAATGCTTCGACGATATTTGGGAAGATGATGGTAGGTGGAAGTGAAATGCGGAGGTGAGAAGATAGAGGGTGAGAGGTAAATCGGAGACCGGGATTTAGTGAGGAGAGCGGCGGAGATGTGGACGGTGGTGGTGAGAAACCTAGACATCCGGTGGCGTTTTCAGGGACGGAGATTATCGCCGGTGGGATTAGATAGAAGAAAGCCGGGAGCTGACGATGGAAGCATGGATTGGAAATTCACCACGTCTTCTCAATATCTACAAATAATTTTGTATTTTAGAGCATTCATAAATCAAAACCTTCTTTGTATTCAACATCATTCTTATATTTTAACAAAATATCTAAAACAAAAACTTTATTCCGTTTATCATCCTTATATTTTTAAGGAAAAACAAACTAAAACTCTCTGTGTATTTAGGAATAACTTTTGATTCGCATACACCATAAACATTATTTCCGAGATATGGGCTTGTTCATATGTCTTCAGTTAGGGATGGCAATGGATCAAGTTTGAGACAGGTTTGGGTAATCCTAAACTCATACCCGATTAGAAAACCTTGTCCTAAACCCGGTCCAAAACTGTATGCCCGCGGGTTTCGGGTATACCCGTTGATTTACTAAAAATACTCGTTGGGTATACCTGGATCTAACCTGTCGGGTATTTATCGGGTAACTATTAAAATCAACAAAAAATATATATTTGTTTCAACAAATTATGCAAAATGTTTAACAAAATACACACTATTAAACATGCATTCGAGGTTCATAAAATATCGACACAAAGGAAAAACATATTATATATAGTTTATTCTTATATGAAATATCGTTACATAAAGAATATTATATAAAAAGTAATTTATATTAGGTATATAATCAGGTAAACGGGTATATATAATCGGGTAAGCGGGACGGGTAAACGGGTATATATAATCCGGTAATCGGGGCGGGTAAACGGGTATATTACCCAATCCCATACCCACACAAATTTTTAAAATTAATCTCATACCCGGCCCAAACCCATCGAGTTTTGGGTATACCCGTCCCATATGTTGCGGGTTTCAGGTATACTCGTCGGGCTCGGGTTTTTAGCCATCCCTAATACCGGGAATGAATTATGGTTGGTTTTCAAAAAATAAGCAAAGTATATATATCAAGGTCAGTTTTAATTGAATTATAAAGATGGGAATGTGGAAACTAGCCATGTACATTAAATGAACAGTTTGTGAACCGTTCATGAATTATTTGGCGGGAAGTTCATTTATTTATTGTTTATTAAATAAATGAACAAACATGAACAATTTTCTTGTGTTTGTTTAATTCAATGAACAATAAATAAATGAACAAACATGAACAATTTTCTTGTGTTTGTTTAATTCAATGAATGAACATAACACACCTATTGTTCGTTAATTTATGTTTTTGAACTGTTCGGTTATGTTCATTTGTGTCAATTTGCGTTCGCATGTGTTCATTTAACTATCTAGTTTTATGTTAAATTAAGTGTTTCTAGATTATGAAATTTTAGATGATATGTGTTTAATTTTAAGAGACTTGTTCATTTATGCTTGTTCATATGTCTTCAGTTGTATATGTTCAATTATGTTCGTTTATGTTTATTTGTGTTCATTATGCGTGTTTTCTTCTTTACGTTCATTTGTGTTCATAAACTGTTCATTTAACATATTAAAGAACTAGCATGAACCAAACACGAACATGTTCAGTTACTTAATGAACAAACACGAACACAAAATTTATGTTCATGCTCAATTAAAGTTAAATGAGCGAACACAAACATGTCTATGTTTGTGTTTGTTTGGTTTATTTACAGGTCTAGGGAAATCCAGGTCTAGGGGAATCCACTGTTAATGCTATGAGTTGTAGGTACTTTGAAAAAATAAAAACTATGAATTTCAGTTATATTACGAGGATGAGATGACAATAAGTGAAAGTGAAGTACTCTCACATTATTTCTGTATTTTTCTAAATCTAAAATTCGATCTTAGAGCATTTGGTTTCTAGAAATTATGTGACTAGGTTCTCTGTTTAATAGAAATTGGTTTTGAGTTGAGGGATATAGATAAACAAATAGATTCTCTATATATGGAGATCGAATAATGCTCATTACCTAATAATTTTTAAATACTTTTTAATAGTGGTTGTGAGAAGAAAAGAGAAAATATAATACTAAAGGTATAAAAAATATTATTTAATTGAATGAAAGAGAGAAAAGTAATAACTTTTAATAGGTTATGAAGATAGAGATAAAAAACTAAATCTAAATGCTCTTCGTCTCTGGCTCTATCTTTAATTTGAAGTTTAGAGTTTGTAAACATGAATTCATAAATACAGAGAATAATAATATTAAAAAATGAAAAACTTACCCGTACATCTTTTATAGAAAAAAAATAACCTTAGTTAAATGATGCACTAATATGGCCATACATTCTCTTAACCAAAAGGTGCCCACACATAATAGCCTCAACATATAACGGAATATTAGAATCAAACAAAATGAATGATGGATCAGATGCTTTAATTAAAATTACCTCACCACAAGCGCAGATAGCCACAAGCCTATTTTCGCTTTCACTTATATTGGATTCACCCTTTAGCACATAAAATACATGCCTATATAAACATCCCCATATATACACATATATGATACTTGCTAGCTAAAACAGTAAGAACAACATGTGGCATCATATACATAATTCAACTACTAATGAGCTTGGTTTGAATACGTCATGTATGTGTCACAGTGTCTGCATAGTGCCATGTTCATGTACCAAACCCATAACCAACAATGGATTGCTAAATCCAAATTGTTTACTAAATTCCCAAAGAGTCCCTGAAAATACCATCTGTGGTTTTTCTCTTGCTAATACTCTTTCTCAAGTGGAAACTGATCAGCAAATGGCTAGAAATGAAGTTGAGTCTTGGTTGATGTCCAATCCTGGTTATGATCAGATTGATGGGAGCTTCAATGATCACTACCAGGATCAGTTTATTGAGATGCAAACTCAGGGTTTCCAGGTAAATTGCAATTGAAATTATGATCAATCTTGATCAAGATGATCTTTCAACATCCGCAAATTTCTCTAATGTAAGGTTTTTAGACAATACTCTTAAAAAACTTACTCATCTAGTTATGGGTTGAGCTAAAAGAAAATTTTAATCCCAATGTTTCAAACAAGTTTTTCTCGATCAGTCCTTTGACTTCTACGAATGTGACTTTTTGACTTTTTCAAACGTTGAAATCTTTAACTTTACAACTATTTTTTAATCTGGGATTAAATATTTGATGATGTGAGAATAGGGCATCCCTTACATGTCATCTCTAAAAGCATTCACGTACATCATACTCCTTATATCAATCTCTCTCTCTAAAATTTAAGATATTGGATTATTTTGCATCTCTATCTCATTCTTTATTTCTATAATTTAGATTTTTTGTTTGAAGATTCTCTAAATATAGAGTTGTTATTCACAATCTTATAAGTTTTTATGTGTATAAGAAAAAAAAAAGTGTTTACAAGTGAATAACGATTGAGATGGAGATTGATAAGTTTGAGATTAACCAAAATTCAAAGATAAATTTATAAAAGTTTTTTTAGTTGAATTATAGAATTAGAGATTGAGAATAAGATATGAATGCTCTAAGAGATCATATTTAGGGTCTTCCTTTTCTCATTAACTAACCGTCGGTTAGTTAACGAACCGAACCGAAGCGAACGCAGGCATGCTTGAACTCGGTTCGGTTCTAAAACCGAGCCGCTCGGTTCTGTTCGAATTTACATAACCGAGCTTAAAACCGCTGCTCGAACTCGGTTCGGTTTTAAACCGAGCTGCTCGGTTCGGTT
>WOUH02000031.1:7988462-7998464 GCA_009936405.2 Stevia rebaudiana
AGTAACCCCCCACCCTACCCCCTAAAAACATAACCGTTTGAGGCAGTTATGAGGTTTTTTTGTAATCTCTCTTAGGTTTCATTAGAATAAGCTCTTTATTTAGTTGATCATTTCCCTACATAATTAACATTTAAAATTTTATCATTAAATCATTCCATATATATATATATATATCAAGTTATTATGTTGTGAACACTCAAAAAAATAAATGTTCGACACTTTTATAAATATAAATTATGATTTGAGATTTTCGAACTATTCATTAAAAACCTTTAAATAGAGTAAGTGCGTTTTTCTTTCTGAGATTTCCAAGACTTAAACAGTTTTAGTTCACCCTTAAAAGTTTTCGACCGTAATGTTTCAAGTCTTAACAATGTTCGTCATTAAACATTTAACAGGAAACTATAAAGACATGAAACTTAAGGGACGACAACTGTTAAGACTTGAAACATTAGGGACGAAAACTGTTAAGACTTGAAACGCTAAGAATGAAGAATTTTAAGACTTGAAACATTAGGGATAAAAATTGATAAGACTTCAAACGTTAGAGACCGTTTCTGTTAATGGTGTTTCTGTTAATGGTGGACTGGAAATGTTAAGTATTGCAAACTTAATGGATAAAAAATATAGTTTACTTTTTTAAATATATAAGATAAATACTTAATTAGATAATAACAAATTTAATTTAAATATATTTTATAACTGAAGATAATATAAAAAATATAATAGAATTCAAAATATTAATCTAATTAATTTTAATAATAAAAAAGCTCTAGAAAAATTGAGAAAATACCATTTGACATTTTTTAGAATGCTTTATTAGAGGTGGTTACTTAATTTTATTATTACTGATAAAATATTGAAATAGCTTTTTCAACATATTTGTTATTAGTGGGACATATGTATTATGGACTGTTTGACAACTTCTGAATTGGTAAGTGCTGAATCACTAAGAGGTCTGAATCATTAAGTGCTAAGTGGTCTGAACCACAAAGAGGCAATATAATGCTTAATTATACAGAGGAAAATGTCTGACCAATTCAGATAAGAGGTCTTAACCATTCGGACTCAGTATAATGCTTAACCATTCAGAAGCAAATGTCTTAATGATTAAGACATTTGCTCGCGAAACAAACAGTCTAAACCATTATGTGTTAAACCAGTAAGAGGTCTGAACCATTAAGAGCATGTTAAAAGGTAAACAAACAACCCATTGGTTTGTATAGTACACACTGAAAATTCAAATTTTGTTTTACGGCTTAAGTAAGATAATAAATACCAGCAGACTTATAGTTTAATGATATCTCACTGACTTTTTCTAAGATAAGCCTTGGATTCGAGTCTCACAACAATCCAGGTTGAGTCAGAGGGGTTTTCTCAATTATGAGTTTTTTACTAAATGGTGAGGACTTGATCACACCCCGTTCTTTAGCTAAGGATGAACCTTTTGTCGGGGTGAGCAGGGTGGTCTTAGCGGGTGAAGCAAAAAGTAAGACAATAAATTTCAAAGAGATTCTAAGTATAAACACGCAGATTAATTTCTAATTCTAACTAGATTTTAACCGGCCCGCGCGTTGCGGCGGACATCTTGACCAATTTTCGAATAGGAAAGATAGCTGCATAATGTTTTGTTACAAACCATAAATAAACATTCAAAATTACCTACAGAGCACCAAAAATAAAAAATACAGATACCAAATATTACATGCTTGAACCAAACTATTTTATTATAAACCTACCGTTTCATTCTTAATTCACAAACAATATCACCTCTTAAGGGGTTTGCTGCTTTAAGACGCCACCCACAAAGAGCATTTTGAGGCCATCTGCATAGATTGCCTATCACAACAGTCAATATGATGCATTCTATGTTATAGTAAATCTGTAAATATTGCACCTAATTATTTATTTAACCTGTTATTCACTTTTGGCAGCTAACCAATCTAATCACGAAATGACAAAAGGACTTAGAGAACAACAGAGTAAGCAACCACACTAATTGCTCTTAATTCTTACGTATCATTGGTACAAGTTGAAAAAATGCAGACTTACAGAATACAATTATTCATTTACCTCTTGGATCAGTAATTTGTAATATATATATAACACATTAAAAGGATCAATAAAACTTTAATATCCTACATATCAGTCCACCTTAATCAAAAACTTAATCTTGTTAATTCTCAAATCTAACATGATCAAAGCTGCAACTTTGGTTACATTGAGTCAAATTCAATCAAAAAATGAACTTACAATTACTATATATTCCACTTGTTGGTCCAAGGTGAAGATTTTAGTTAATTAAATACATAAGACTCTGCACTATTATGTTATAGAGAGATGTAATCATGTTAAATATAAGGCTTCCATAAAGATAGCTAAAGTAGAATAAATATCCAAACATCAACGAATGTGTTAAAGTTTGGTGGTAGTAAGTTGTAGGAGAGAGTGTAAAAGATTGCATATTTGTGCATGTCAACATTGTGATATTGTTTTGTATGATACTGTTTTGCTGGCATACTATGTGATGAAACTAATCTGCAATCTATTTGTTACGAACTATTTTCACATACAGTGAGAGTAACTTAATTTAAAAGTAATATGTACCTCGGCACGCAGCAGTAGTTCTGTAACCTTGTTCCGGACATGCATCTGTTCGGCTCAGCATACATATTGAGACCTATATTTGAGTGCATGTTGTAACTTGTGAGTTGGTACAATTTGAATATGATGACTGTACATACCTGGTCATAGTTATCTAATCTCTTTCGTTTCTCTACTGACGTAGATAAACGTCCTTGGGTGGATGAGAGTTAAACGTTGCCTGCTTTAAAAAAAAACGTGTATCATTTTGGGTTTTTAGGAGCTTTAAGAAACTGTTTGCTTTTACTTGAAAAGTCTCATGTCTTGTTGATGACAGAGGCACGACAATTGGTTGTTTGGCGGTTGACATGGCTATCAGGTCAAAGCACATAATCACCCGTGGCCATATGGTGACCACTGCAATTAGTTCAGATAATGAGTTACAAATCATTAATAAAATCAGATCAGTAGGTTTATGAGAAGGGGGCATGACAATTAAGCAAATTTCTAAACACTTACGAATCGGGAGAAAAGACCAATTAGTAATAAACAAATCAATTTTAATTCATGCATGTCAAGAATCAAAATAGATCTCAAATTACCCTGAAAATATAAACAGCAGCCAGATTCTCATCAGAGACTGTATCAAAGAAGAAATTGAGCTCCTAATGTGTCATTATATACTTAAGATAATTCAGACTCATAAGAAACCTTGGTAAAAAAATTAACCCCCAATTATTTTTTAAAAGTTTAAGTTATATGCAATTGAAAGAAACACTCTTGTGGGCATATATGGTGAAACTGTCATCTAAGTTTAAGTTACGTGCAATTGAAAGAAAGAGAATCTTGTGGGCATATATGGTGAAACTATCATCTAATGAAGAATTAACATGTGAAGAAATATAAGATAATAAAGAAGTAACATATGAAGGAATTTTGATTATCCATATGATCTTAACAAATTCTGAAGGCCGCATATCATCTAGATTATTAAACAATTAGAAGATTATCGAGATTGAAGATGACAAAACGTACCTAGTTAATTTATGTATGATATTTCCCTGGGCGAAAACCCTAACAGGGGCCTTCAACACCTCTTCTTCACAGAAACTTAAAACCACCGATTTAGGAATCACGTATTATATGAGGGTCAGGGTGGTTAGCGTCTGTAGGATGGTGGTGGTGGTTATTGGAGTAAGGATGCGACGGAAAGTTGTTACGGTAAAGGAAGAAGGCTTCAATGACGGGAACGGAAGGGATGCGACGGTGACGGAGTAATTTGACGGGACGCAGTAAGGATGCGTGGAAAGCGGGCTTCAAAGGGATTCGAAGGGACGCGACGGTGACGGATTACTTTGACGGTTTTCGACGATGGATCAAAGCATCACAATGCTGTACGGCGGTTCCAGAGAGGTAAGAATGAAACGGAATGCAGATAACAGAGGAAACGGAGATGAAGCCTCCATTAGAGCATTCACAGTAGCTTTCTCAAATGTACTGCTTTTGTAATTTATTTGTAATTTAGGATCTGGTTAAGAGTGATTGTGAGCAGAAGAGAGATAAATATTTGGGGTTTTGTTTGTTTTTTCTCTAAAGTTAGAAAAAAATATGAAGATGGAGATTTTGGTGTATGAGACAGAAAATGTAATAATGTTATTTTAATAATTTTTTAAAGTGGTTGTTAGTGAATGTCAGAGAAATATATAATGATAAAGGTATAGAAAATTATTATTTAATTGGAAAAAGTACAAATGGGGATGAAGAAGCTACTGTGAATGCTTTTAGTACGCTTATTAATATATATAAAAAGGGTAAAACCTCAAAACATTAACTATCATTAAGTCCTACAAATACACCCACAACCTTTATGTTTCCTATAAATAGGAAACCAAGTTTCATTAGCCCATAACATCATATTAGCTTTAATCAACAAATAATTCGTGGTTTCTATAGTCGATCACTAAAGAAGAACTTGATACCACTCGATCAAAACATGGAGAAATCAATGTTGAATATGCTTATAATTATGACCATGGTGGTTGCATCCATTGAGTTCAATGGCTCGATGGCAAAAGAGCTTGTTGTCGGAGATTCATTCGGGTGGGCGACCCCATCAAGTGAAAGCTTCTACCACTGGTGGGCATCACAACAAACCTTTGAACCCAATGATGTGCTCGTGTTTAACTTTGACAAGGAAGCTCATAACATGGCAGTTGTGTCAATGACCGCGTTTCAAAATTGCAACGGCACTAACCCTGTTTCACTACACACGACTAGCCCGGCTAGAGTTACCGTCGACCCCAATGCACATCAGTTCTTTATCTCTACAACGGGATCTGATTGCAACATGTTTATGAAGTTATCACTTTAGTTTTCAATTCTAAGAAACAAGCTCCCTCAAATGTTACCTCCGTTACTTTGTATGGTTATGATATTTATGAAATGAATAAATGGATTCAAATATTACTTTGGTTGTATGATTGTTTCTAGTTTTTTACTAATATTCTTTAGAAAGAAAAACGCGTTTTGTTCAATACATAGTTTAGGTGCACATTAATATATCACTGATATTAATTGTTAATATTGCAGGATTAATGAAGATTTAAACCTTGGAATTATAATCAAAGTAAAACTCCGTAAATAGTAACGTAATTTATATCGGTAGTTATTTGTTATATCATGAATTTTATGACATGTTTTACGAAATTCAATGCGGAATTTAGGTCCATAACATTTATTATTTTCATAGAGTTTAAGTTGTGATGGGTGTATATAACTATATATATATATATATTTTAACGACGTTTTTTCTCACGTCTATCACTCACTTTCGCGGCCTGTAAGCAAGGTCGACTATTCGAGCTCCGTGAGAATCCACGACCAACCCCCGTTTAATACTAGCATACATTGTAGCCATGTATAGTAACCACTAGAAAACATGATCCTAACTTATATAATATTACGTATGGTCTTCAGTCCTCATATCTTTACCAGAAGTACTTAAAACATACCTTATAATTATAGCAAAGGTTAAGTGAAAGAATGCAATAAAATCAAGAAAATACAGCACAACGATCATGTGACTACCTGATATATAAATCGAATCACAAATCATGTGACTTCATATTCACATCATCCGGGTGGCAAATCTTGTGAATCCATAGGATACATCTTTGGGTTATAAACATGTGACTAGCTACATTCCCTACTACCAATTCGTCACAAATAATGTGATTCGTTCAATTTTTATCAATTTCTAACTAATCTTGTCAATGCTAAAAGATGCTTAGTTTTAACTAAATTCACATTAATCACAACTAAGAAATTATAAATCACAATGTTTAATTTTATTGTATAGTTAATTTCCTAAGTTTCAATAATGACAAAAAATCAATAACATGAATCAGATGTTGCTGGCAAAAGATATTCAAATGGCAGAAACATCTCCCTATTACACTCAAATTATCAAAACATACCCAAGAAAATATCTATACGAATGAAGTTCATAACCAACATACAAAAATGTCTCAAAACCAATAAAGTGGATTAATATTCTCCGCTCTCCTCACTGGAACTCATGAATTTGATTTTGGTTATACCCAACTAAAACCCATTGTTGGATTCCTCCACCTAAGCACATTTAATTGTGCAATTCTCATTTCTTCCACAAACAAAACACTCTAAACGCGCTGATAATATTTGAAATGGGGTATTCATTACGACTCAATATCTCTCTAATATACATAACAAAAAACTGAATAGAACGATGTTAGGATTTTTCTAAGGTTTTACCATCACTCTTTGAGATAGCGTCTCCAATGAGCTTCACCCCACCATCGTAAACATAGCAAAACAAGAATGTCTCTTATATCATTTGTAACATTTGGCCTCTCATACGACTAATACTGTCTGTTTTGCCAACTACGATCTCACGAATTTACTTTTAGTTACCTGAGTGAAAGTTTCTTAAGGATGTCACCCATCCTCGAACTTGACCACATTGTAACTGAGGTTTTCTCCTCTCACCCACAACCAATTTGCTAAAAACACGTTGATGATTGATGCGGGGCATTACTTATTGTCACACCCATCTGTGCTAGACATGTTGTCTCATCCTTGAATGGCCATGACTTGTTCTTGGATATCATCTAGAGTGGTTACAAGAAGGGACGTCTCGAGGCTTGGTAAGTCAACAATGCGGACAACCCTTCTAGTGGGGACACCAGATGGGCTATCTTACCTGATTTTCAGCTTATAACCTTTTTTTTTAGGGTTGAGACAAGTTCTCTACTGGTTTGATGTCAATATCAATGCGATACAGATACTCATTACAAAATACTCAACTTTAAATAACACGGTTACCAAAAATACCAATTCCAAATCCCTTAAAATCAGGTAACGAACGCGGTTCCAAATACGAATACTCGATACCAAATGGTCCTCCTGGTTCTTCACCACGTGGTGTCAAATTAAATTTTGCTTTGGACGGTTAAATTTGCAATTTCGGAATATCGTCTTCGTCTACCTCTAACCTACACATCCACCGGTAAACGACCCAAAATCAACAATGAGTAGCAGCAAATACTTTCGCATTTCAAATCCATTCACCTCTAACTCCACCACCACCATGTTCTTCCAAAGACTCTTCGCGATGGCTAATTCGTCTTCTTCATCCTCCAAAACCTCCATTCAAGCTGTATACGACACCTGCAAGAACAATTTGATGCCGTCAACCCCACCGCCTCCTCAAATCATCCATGATCTCTCTTCCAAACTCGGTATTTTCCCCTAATTTAAGTTTCTGAGCATAATTTGTAACTGTATATAGAGTTCATCGAGTTTTTTTAATTTGTTAAGAGGTCTCTATCTGAATTTGAACTGGTATGGCTATTCTGATTCTTTTAACAGTCAATACTAGACTGTTCGTGAGGAATTGCAGCAAAAACTAGACTGATTTTACATTTCAAATTGGTAGGCTAATTAATTAGGTTTTCAATACTTATCAGCTGCCATTTATCCTCTTTAACAATAATTTAAGCATGAGAAAGGAAAGCAGATGCTTCAGCTTCAGTGATGGTTAATAGCCCTTAAAGAGACTCAATTAAACATGAGTATCTTTGTAAGTATTGTCAGCTGTCAATGCTTATATTGAAAAGCGCACGCCTGATGTGCGAGGCGCGCTATGTGATCAGGAAAGTGCCTCATGTACATTTGTGTATAAAATTAAAATTGGCTAGATTAGCATGTTTGGGTAAATAGTAATCAGTTTGTATGCATATCATCATTGCATCTTTGAATGCTTACATGTAGATATATGGCATCAGGACATGATGTATACAGGATAAAATAGTTATTTTTGTGTGATATTGTCAAACCAATATTTGCATTTGACATTATATTGTTAATAAGTGAGAGACTCAAATCTGTTTCACTTTTTATGTATTAAAGTATTAATGAATGATGTTTTGCAGATACACTTGGTCCTGCTGATGTTGGGCTGACAGAAGAACAACAAGAGGATGATCGCGGTCATGGTTTTTCTACGCCCAATACTCTCGGTCGGGTGGATCGGTGGGCCCAACCAATAACATATGTGGAATTAAATGAAAGTGAGAGTTTTACAGTAAGTGCCATTTTTCGGAATACTAATTTCACACTCTCTTTTAGTTTGTGTTAATAACCGCTAATAAATGATTATATAACATATCATTAATAAAGATTTTATAGTAGTAAACTTGTTTCATAGTAATTTCATACGTGTTTAAAAAAAAAGTCGATTTGAATGCAGATGTGTATGTTTTGTTTTCCAACTTCGTCAGTTATACCACTACATGATCATCCAGGAATGACTGTTTTGAGCAAGGTTTTGTATGGTTCATTGCACGTGAAAGGTTATGATTGGGTTGAACCAGCTTGCATCAAGATTCCAAAGGACACATCTCGAGCTTCAGGTCATATTATTAAACTTACCATTAATTTTAGTTACAAAAAATTAAGAAAAAAAAATCCCATAAGTTATTTTTTGTTTTCGGTTAATATATAGCTGTTGGTGCTAATAATTGCATACTATTGATTACCTGATATGAAAACAATAGAGCTTTAATAGATTTCTCTGATCTCTATTAATGGATGATATTGTAATTTTAGATATATAATTTAGTCTACAATAACATCATTTTCTGTACCTATTGATCAATTAGTTTTGCTTCCGAGTAGAGGTGGCAATTTCAACGGATAGAAAACTCAACTAAAGTTTCTTTTAGTAATCATAATTAATTATTTAAAAAAAATTTAAGAAAATGGAAAAAAGAAGTGTCTGTTAGCCACCTCAATTTCTATGCATGTCAAGAATCATTTAAATAGTTTGTTGATCTTTAAATTCCATAAATTGCTTGATATTTAAAAGTAAAAATAAAAAATCTCAAGTTTAAGTAATAAAATGGTGAATATTGATGAAATTTGTTGAATAGTTAGGTTAGCAAAGCTGTCAGTGGATAAAGTTGTTTCAGCACCATGTACTACTTCAGTTTTGTATCCAAAAACAGGAGGAAATCTTCATTGTTTTACTGCTGTCACTTCTTGTGCTGTTCTTGACATCCTCACACCACCATATCAAGAATCTGCAGGCAGAAAATGTACTTATTACCGAGATTACCCCTACTCTACTTTCCGTAAGTTCGCACACTTTTTTGCATACAAATTTTATTCTTAGTTTGTAAATTCCAGTCAGATACCGTAAAGGTGGCAATTTCGACCCATCTTTCTCTTCTAATAAGTTATTATAACTTATGCCACATGACATTCTCACATTTTTTGCGAAAAAAATTAAATTATGTATGTTAAATTTGATAAAACTTATATATTTAAATACAAATTTTGGTTTTTATCATTTATCTATTACTTATATGATGGATAGTAGTATGCAACACTTAAAATATTAAATATCATAACTCATAAGCATTATCATATTTAAGTTTTAATAATGTTTCTAAACGAATTTCATGTAGTACATTTTTTACTCAGTTCCTTATTGTTTTGTATGTTAGTTTTTATCTGATTTAATTGTATTTGTTAAATGTAACAATATTTTATTGTTAGTATGTAATAGTAATACTTCATTTGTGTTAAAAAATCTTCACAATTATATGAATATTTCCGAACATTATAAAATTATCTATTTTCTATACTACAATTTTGAAAAATACACGGGTTTATAACCTAGTTTACTTATAAATTGGTTAATAGGGTTGAGTTTTACCTCAAAAAGGCCAAATGGCCCAGTATAAAAAATAAAATTTTGACACGTTAAAAGTCGCACAAAGTGTATTTTGACACATACACATGTAAACGAACCGAACAGTTCATGAACTGTTCGTGAAATGTTCGGCGGGAAGTTCGTTTATGTTCGTTTATTTATTA
>WOUH02000031.1:8017476-8030995 GCA_009936405.2 Stevia rebaudiana
ATTTTCAGGGATTTCGTGGGTTGCCGGCCTATATATATATAAAAAAATTCGGTCGAAATCGCGAAATTTACACTACGCGCGAAAAAACCTGGGGTCGCCCGGGCAACCCCTAGCACCCACAAAGCTTCGTCCCTGTCTTAGAATAAGCTCCATATTTAGAATAACCTTACCCTATTAATTAATTCAGGTGAAGATATGAAATTTAGAAAAATAATGTTTTTATGTGGTTGATTAGCATATTGTTGTTTGATTCTGGTGTCCATATAAAGTATTATATGGTGATGTTATGGTATAATACGCAAATGTTGTCGTCAATTTGTTGTGCAAGAGATTCAAGTGGACCTTCGCTTGATTCTCATGATCACGTTATTGGTGCTAAATGATAATACAACAACTTTCCCTAGAGAAGGTATTAATTTGAGATCAAACCATATATAGTTTTCAATTTAGAATTAATACAGCTTTAGTAACCAAACTTTCATTAGTTTATAATGTTTCTTATGTTTTGAATATTTTTTCAAAATTTCGGACTTTATTATTGACTGCATGACAATTTTAAATGATCTTTAACGTCAAACCATTGATCAATGGAGGAAATGATTTACATGACATTAAAAGATCTATGAGTTTAATAGTGAATTATCAATTATCTACACAAATCACAAGTTCAAGAGATGCTAATTGCACATATCACTGCAGTAAGTGGGATGTCATTTGAGGTCAACTTTGCAATACCAATTGATACAGTTGTGCAAAACCGTACCGTACTTAATTGTTAATGGTAGTTAGCTTACTCCAAGAAAATCATTACCGTAATATGAAATCATTTATAACTTTCTCTGTCAATAAAATAACAACATTTGTATTGCATCTATTGTTTTTCTTCATATATTCCATAATAGACTGATACTATGTAATCAAATCATAACCACAAGTTGTGCATTTCAAACACAAAATAAGTTACTACATCTGAAAACCTTTTTTATACAAAACCAGAGTTCACTAACAAGAATTCAGTAATTTGTTCTTATAATTATGTTACCGTTCAGGCTGAATTGAGAGTAACGCGAGTCGTTCATCAATCGAGCAATCGACATGACACGATGTTCTGCACGCAAGCGGGATTAATATGAGACCAAGACCCCTTTGTTCCATTGGAGATGGTGAAGATCTTCTGGTACTACGATACTCAACGGCATCTTGAAGAATAATATTTCCTTGTTTATCCATACAGTAAAACGCACCCATGAAAAATCGTCCATCATTTACCCCAACTAACATTCGTCTAAATAACAGTTTCTTCGCGTGAGAAATGCTTGATTTGTCGCCAAAACTTGTTTCTTCTACTGCTTGTATTATGCTCTCCATTTCTGATAGCAACATACAAATAAAGTAAAGTGACATTTTTAACTTACAGGTTATAAAAAAAACATATTTTAAACTATCTGTTTCTGTGAGGTTTTGGTGAGCATAAGCCCTAAAAGATCAACATGACATAGAACTATGAGCAGAAACAGGAAACAATCAATATTACAAAACCATGTTTCTTCACTTAGGCATATCATCAAACACGTAGTGTGCTTTCTGCAAATTCTAGGTAGAAACGCTAAATCACTACACCAACTTCAAATACATATAATATCAGTTGACAATCAATACACACATATCAAAATGAAACTTTACTGGCGTTAACTAGTAATAGCATGAATAAATAGATAAACGATACATCGGCAACTGATTGAGAGAAGAGCGGGTCACATTAAACCAGATTAATCAAATCTGTGTCGACGAAGAAGGTAATTTTCCAGGTATACCGTCAATTGTTAGACGAATTTCAATTATTTCTCGTTTAATTATCTTAACCGGACAATGAATGTGCAACCTTGGCCGATTCGGGGGACGATGAACATGATTGTATATAGGTAAAAAAGTGATACAAATTGTCCCTCGGTTTTTTTATCTTTATTTTATTACCATAAGATGATTAGCAAATTGGATTTTAATAACCCAAACTTTGACTATTGACTTGTAATAATCTCAACTCAAGAAATTGTTACTAACAGTCCAAACTTTTATATCATTTACTTGTGACAGTCCTTAACTAACGGAAGCTAACTCCGTTAGCAAATTCGTGCCATGTCAGCAAATCTTTACATGTCAGTATGACACGTTAACAAATCGTGTCATGTCAGCATGCCACGTCAGAAAATCTTGCCATGTCAGCATGCCACGTTAGCAATAGGTTAACGGAATTACTTTCCGTTAGTTAAGAACTGACACAAGTAAATGATATAAAAGTTTGGACTGTTGGTAATAATTTCCTGAGTTGAGATTATTACAAGCTAATGGGTCAAAGTCAACGTTGGGGTTATTAAAATCCAATTTCCTGAGTTAAGATTATTACAAACTAATGTGATCGGATTCTCCTGTATGATTTGATGTTTGGTGTAACTGAATGAGAGAGAAAAAGTCAACGTGTACCCTGTATTTGATAAAAAAAATATGAAGATGGTGATTTTAGTGTAGGAAGGAAAAAAATAATTATGTTATTTTAGTAGTTTTTATAAGTGTTTTTAAGTGAATAAGAGATAAAAGATAATAATAATGATGATGATATAAAAATATTATTTAATTAGGGAAATACAAATGAAGGTGTGGAAGGTAGTGTGAATACTCTCTCTTATACTCACGACCACTTTCAACTACTCATAACCATATCTTAATTATACAAAACTCACTCACAAATGTATAAGGGAAGCTAAGAGCATTGACAATAGGTTTCTCATTCTTTTTATACGTTTTTCAATTAAATACAACAGTTATAGCATGATATGTGTCCTTTCCAAATCATATAATGCTTCAAAAGAGATATATAAAGAGAGAAAGAAGGTTGTCGACTGGCTTTTTCTTCTCTATGCGAGCAAGGTTTTCGATCGAGATTTCATGATTTCTCAAAGCCTTTACCTAAATCTCGAACACATTGGTGAACAATTTTTCTATTTTTGTTAGGTATGTTCTTTTGAATCGCACAATGGACGGCTAATTCGTCATAATTGTTGTTAAATGTTTGATTTTCGATGTAGGAACGTCTAGTTGTGGGTGCATGGATTTTGATTCGGCGGTTTTCTTTCGATTTAACTTGAATGCAATATGGTGAGCTTTGTTTTGTACTTGTTCTTGCTTATCGTTTTGTTAGTGTTTTTTTTTGTTTGCACGCCTATTGTTTGTTTAAATGTTCTAGCTGATTTTACTGGCTTCTTGGTATGGTTTTAATGCATAATGGTTAGTTACGAGGTAACCCAAGATTTTGCTACAATGGGTTGACGCATGCAATGTGATTTGTATTCAAAATAACATTTCAATCAAGCAAGCTCCCGCTATATATTGCTTCAAAATAAACATGCAAAAACATCGCTATATAACTAAGGCATCTCAAGCTCCCGCTATATATTGCTTCAAAATAAACAGGCAAAAACATTGCTATATAACTAAGCCATCTCAGCTTTAATACGGCTATAACATTTAGAACAAATAAATAATAAGAATAAGTGAAGATTTATGTAATACTAGTGACAAAACAATTACTAAATATCTCAACATGTTTTTTCTTTGACCATCAAAGGCAAGTACTATCTGGCTAATGATAGTTTGGTCCAACCAAATAGAAGAAACTACTATTGATGTCTCAACCAAAAACATATTGATCTATGACTTGAATTCATTAAACTCAAAAAGTGACAAGAACTGCTATTAAAAAAAAAAGTCTGAAGGACTATCACTAGTTATAACTCTTTCTAAATATATACGCCTGTTATTAGTTAAAGCTGATAATGATAGTGAATTTGTTAGGTTCCAAATGCTCATGACTTCTGAAATAAAATAAAATAAGATAAATATATAAAAACCATTTTTTTTCAACATCAACAATTAAAATTTTAATTAAAAGGACACATAAAAACCAATTTGGAAGACAAGTTAGGAATTAGAGCAATCTGATTTTTCAAAACCTAGGGTTTTAGACATAGTTGGGGTCATCTGGAGCTTGTGGGGGATTTGAGCAGCAAAGCGAGAAGAGGAGGATGACGACCAGAATAGCTCCCGGAGTGGGGGCGAATCTCTTAGGTCAACACTCGGCGGAGAGGAACCAAGATGCCACCGCCTACGTCGGAAATCTCGACCCTCAGGTACTATTACGTCTGTTTATTCATCATCTTTATTGCCGATTCAATATCACCGTTGTAATTTGTAGGATTGCAACTCGAATTGTTAGGTTTAAGGATCACTGTTAATGCAATTCGAGCCAATAGACACACAACTATCATTAATAACCAAGCCGATACAGCTCAAACATATCACCGTTCCATCAGAGGGCTACATTCTCTTAACTGAGTGAACGAGTAATCCTTAGTTCCTTTTGGATAAATGAATTGTTAACAAGTCCACCTTTGATTAATTGAGAAAGTACAGTGCAATATTGCATAAACATTAAGCTGAATTTGAGAAAGTACATACACCCTTGAAAGTTACAAACAAGGAAACTTAGATTATATGAGAAATAACAATGCTTAAGAATTATGTTTTAGCCATTAACTACCATAGGAGAACACGAGTAACAAGATGCTGAAAATACAAGAAAGTTAGAACTGGTGCTTTTTGTAACAAAAACCAATATTAAGCTAGCTTAACTGATGCAATGGGCATAATAACTTGATTTACTTGGACAGCCCCATTTATTTTAAAAGCTAATCATAATTCTTAAAGTATGCGTTTATGATGATTTGGAAATTCTGTCTAAGTTGGATTCGTTTTTACAAAAGAGTATTGTACATAGAGCAACAAGTCAACAACTGTGTGATTATATATTCTTAGAACAAATTGATTACATATTTTTTTCCTTAGTGATGAAGTTTACATTAGAAACCTATGTTCTTCCTTACGGGTTTGATATCTGATTTTTTTAAATGTATTGCATTAGTGGATCTTATATTGTGTTATTTCTTTCTTGCAGGCATCTGAAGAGTTATTGTGGGAGTTATTTGTTCAAGCTGGCCCAGTTGGTAAGTTTATAACTTACAATATGAAAAATACATTATGCAGAACTTATGAACATGAATCTATATATCAATTGTAACACACTAAAATTACATGAATTTAATTGTCTATACAATCGGTTGTGAGCACACCAGTTTGTTTTATCTTATCTATGTGGTTTATTAAGGGCCTAAGTAAAAGCATTTCATCATCACTACTCACATTTTTCCTGATTATTTTATATCTTTGTGTTTGACACTATCATTTATCTTGTTGAAATAACATCAAATTGCTAGAACTATATTTTTTAACATCCTATTTTATACATAGTTTATACTGACTTGTGCAATTTCTTATTCAGTCAATGTGTATGTTCCCAAAGATAGAGTTACTAATCTCCACCAAGGGTATGGATTTGTAGAGTTTCGAAGTGAAGAAGATGCAGACTATGTAAGCCTTACTTTTTGCTATAATTTATTTGTCACTTTTATTATTAGAATGTGGTGTATTTTTTTCTCTTTAAAATGTGCATGTTACGGTTCGACTTAGTTTCATCAACCACGCCTTTCTTTTTGTAACATAATTCTTAATAATTTATTTATTTAATGAGCTTTGTTTTGTAACCTTTTTTTTTTCTTTTTAAAAGGTGCATGTGTCATTTTGATAGCTTCAATAGGTTTGTGAGCTTTAATGTCTTTTTTGCTTTGAAATTTAAGTGTTTGACATTTGTGGCTTATGATGCAGGCGATAAAAGTTCTCAATATGATCAAGCTATATGGGAAGCCAATACGAGTGAACAAGGTATTGTCTTCAATCTTTAAAAAAAAAAAAAACCTTTCTCTCATGTCTTTTTTATTTTTTTTATTTTATAATTTACTTTATTTTGTTTTGCATTGCAGGCTTCACAAGATAAGAAAAGCTTGGATGTTGGAGCAAATCTTTTTGTTGGAAACCTTGATCCTGTAAGATTTGATTTATACACACATGAATATCAATCATCTTTTCTGTTAAGAATTTTGTGGACTTGTAAGTTTTTATCGGTTTTGACTTGTGATGATAATTTGCAGGATGTGGATGAGAAACTGCTATATGATACTTTTAGTGCTTTTGGAGTTATTGTGACAAATCCCAAGGTGACATATTCTAATTTCAGTTATTTTAACATGATTGTAATATTGCCGAATGGGGTAATTGCATGTGTTTTCAAAATATTGTTTTAGGAAATTTAGCATTTTCTCATGCATGAATATGTTTAAACTTTAAACTTTTGCTATTTGGGTGACAAGTAAACTTAACAGTTAAAACAGTTGGTTAGTAAAGTGAATTCTCATTTCTCATGTGGAGATGACAAATTTCAGCAACACCCAACTACCCAAATTAGAAAAAAGAAAATTGAATTTAGTTAACCAAATTGGAAATTTTGAAGTTCTTAAAAGGTTTTTAAACTTTGCAATTAGTTATGAAAGAGAAAATACGGTATTAAGCAATATAGAAATCTGTTAAAAGTTGGTTACTTTTTACACGATTAGCTTTATGGTTTAAGGCAATTAGTTATACGTTTTGTAGATTGTAAATAGTCAAATCTGTAGCAGTTAGTTTACTATTGCATATGGAACCCTAGTTTACAATATCACTACAATATTACCTTTTTATTGAAGCCATACTAGTTTTGAGTTAAATCTGGATTACTTTGAAGGAAAACGACATCATATTTGTTTATATATTCAAAACTCAACAGCCTTTTTATTTAGTTGTATTTTTATCTTTTTCTTGCATTTTATGGTTATCTACAGTTGGGGTCTAATAATTTATGTGTAACAGATCATGAGGGATCCAGATACGGGAAATTCTCGTGGATTTGGATTCATCAGTTATGATTCTTTTGAGGCTTCAGACGCAGCTATAGAGGTATACCTTTTTGTCATTATATTAATCAAAAAAACTTTTATTTTTGTTAACCAAAATATGAAATTTTTTTAAGTAGTTTAAACAAACATTCGATGTTTTTGGTTGTACCAAATCTTGATATGTAGCTTAATACTTAGAGTTTCTACATTTTCCATTAAAACTTGGGTTAAATACTTAAATCCATTAGAAAGTAACATATTTTCACTTTGTGTCGAATCTTAATTTAAGGTAGAGATACTCAGATAATATGTTATTAATTATAATATTTTTTATATTGTCTGCCAAATTAATTTACTGATATTTTTTGTTTTTCAATTTAAACTGATCTTGGGTTATATATTTGTGCAGTCGATGAATGGACAATATCTATGCAACCGCCAGATAACCGTTTCTTATGCTTACAAAAAAGACACAAAGGGCGAGCGTCATGGCACTCCTGCAGGTTAATATTAATCCATTATTATTATTATTATCATTATTTTTATTAATTAATTAAGACAATAATCAAATCACTAAAATGATAATTAATTATCTTGATAATTTTATGTTTATGCAGAACGGACATTGGCTAGCAGCAACCCAACAACCCAAAAAAGTAGGCCCCACACATTATTTGCAAGTGGGCCCCCAACACTTCCTAATGTCGGTCAACTGAACGGTGTCGCACTTCCTCCACGACCGTTTGCAAACGGTACGGTCCCACAAGCAATCCCGCCACCGCCAGCACACGCCCAAATGTACCCGCCGCCAATGCAGATGTCACAACCGCCGCCACCACAATGGCAGCAGATGCCGCCACAACACCTCCAGCAGTTCAGGCCACCTCCACCACCGTCTTCAAACATGCCTCAGATGATGAACATGAACAGGCCACCTCCACCGCCAGCTGGAATGTCCGGTCAGCAAATGTGGCGGCCTCCTCCGCCACCTCAACAGATGGCTGGCGGTCATATGATGCAGATGTCAATGCCGCCACCACCGCCACCCAATGCTCAACCGCCACCTCCTCCATCAGGTTAAACAGTGTATTTTGAATTGTGTAAGAACATTGTTGAGGAATCTGTTATTTTACATGGTATCATCAATCATGTGTTGACGTATTTTAGTGATGAAAAGGTTTAAGACTGTTGTGTTAATTTGTTGACTATATGATCCACCGTATGTCTTCATTTATTGTGAACCTTAGATTATATATTACTATAAGTTTACGAAACAAAGATTAATAGGACTAAGGAAAGATTTATTAAAATTTATTTATGTTTTACATTCATATGGCTACATACTTTGTTTTACATTTATTAAAATTTATTTAGGTACTCTAGTATAACTGGTAGTAGTAAGTGGTTTTGTTTGAAATCGGTGGTTTTTGGCTCATATAACTTTTTAAAAAGAACTGAAGTTTGTTTTAAGTAATAGATTTGTCATTAAAATTGTCAAGAAAATTTTAGCCTATCAAACAACCAAGTTTGCATGTGTGTTGTGTTGGGTTTTTCAGCTGCGAGGTTGCAGAGTTCGATTTTATAAAAAATAATAAAGACGTAAGAAAAATCACATTGCAAATTACAAACCCCACCTACCAAGTTGAACCGCAGTCAACTTTTATTATAAGAATCCCCCCACCTAGCAAGTAACAAAGTATTACAAATAACAATTTTCAATTTAGCAACGACTTTATTTTCATATCCCTCTTCCCATGTATATATAATCAATGACTAAAGTAATCTCAAAGTTGAAATTATTATCTTTTTTGAACGGCAGTTGAAAATTGTTTACTCTTTAGATAAGATCGAAACATCAAATTAAAGCTTGTCTCTAATGTTAAGATAAAAGTTAGGCATAAATGACTTGAATAAAAAATTTAAAGCTTGTCTCTAATTTCATACGATATTAATGTTGTGGTCTCCCACGTGTACAATGTAATACTTGAAGATGCTCGAATATGATCTCACCCACGTGTCGTTTTGCATGTTTTTTTTATTCATTTACGTGTCCCCAAATCTATTCTCCATATCAAACACTCTCATCTTCCACCTCTCTCTCTCTCTCTAACCAACATCAAAATCATCACCCATGGCTGATCGGAACATCGCCGGCCAAATCCACCGGCAACCAAGACCCACCACCACCGATGACGGACCACCATTCATCCACCGTCTCCGTCAACACTCACTCAACTCAACCCAACTCATGGGCATCACGACCCTCTTGATCTCCGGCTCCATCTTGCTCCTCCTCACCGGCGTCACCATCACCGTCGCCGTCACCGGCCTCATCTTCTTCGCACCGATCATTATCCTCACCAGCCCCATATGGGTTCCGATCGGTACCCTCTTCTTTGTTGTTATCGCCGGTTTTCTCTCGGTTTGTGGGTCGGGTCTCGCCGCGGTTGCCGCCGTGTATTGGTTGTACAAGTATTTTAAAGGGTTACACCCGGTCGGGTCAGACCGGGTCGATTATGCGAGGAGCCGGATAGCGGATACCGCGAGTCATATGAAGGATTACGCGAGGGAGTATGGCGGGTATTTTCAGGGTAAGGTGAAGGATGCGGCTCCCGGTGCTTGAAACCGGTGGTGAACCGGTCGGAAAGCTGAAGAACCGGTGGAAAAATGGTGGACCGGAGTGGTTGTGGTTTTGTTTGTGTTATCTGATGTTGTTTTGTTCTTTCGATGTAAATGTTTGTCTAGTGTTTTTAAATATTAATCAAATTCCGGTGTTACATACTTGTATGCTATATTTGGACAGTTTTGCTTATATATATAGTAGATCGAAACAAAAGATTTTTTTTAAGGATCAATAATTAGTGATGAAATTTGAAGTGGTGTTATTTTATAAGGATGGGGTGTTAATTTATAAGGTTAAGGAAATAAAGAACAAAATATATTGGTTTGAAAGTAATTTAATGAGCACTTAACATACAAAAGAAAAGCCCGATGTTGGGCCGGTCTGTGTGAATTTCTAGAAAGCCCAAAAGAGATTTGAGAAGCCCAAAGTTGAGTAGCGTATGCCCCAATGCTTCACTCATATACGCAATTACGCAAATCCCAGCTTGGCCTAAACCTATTAACGGTTTATGGATCCAAAACCGGTTCAGCGGTTCAAGTTGGTTTACTTTTTGGCTCTAATTTTCAACTCAGAGTTTTGTTTATTCAATCGATTCATGGTTTTCATACTATTTTGATCAATTCAACTAAAGTTGTAAAACTGTGATTGTGTTATCATAGCTCAATCAAGTCAATATTGTCATTTTTAAGTTGGATTGTAGATACAATTGAGATTAAAACATATAAAAAAAGTTTAACTTTACTAAAACATTCTCGATCGAGTTTGGTCTTAGTGGAATATCATTAAGTTGAGTTGTAAGTTCAATTCCATCACAACCTTGATTTAAAATTCAGCCAAAGAGCTAATTAGTTTCTATTATATTTTAATCATTCAGCTGTGTTATGTTTATTTAACTTAGATATTTTTTATATCTATTAAAATATAAAATTTATGATTAATACATAAAGTCGATAAATAATTTAAAATATCACAGAAAAAAAAAACATTTCTAATTATAATAATGAATTGAAAGACATCACATTGAATAAAAAATTAATAAATAATAAACGATGATTAATAGCACTCGTTGACTGGAAATATGGCTGCTTCATGCAACATGAGGCCTTTCTATGATGATGGAAAGGGGCACTTGTGGTTTTAATCTTTTGACTTCAAGATTTTTTTATCTTTTTTTTGGTGGTTTAAATCTTCTGCCAAACAAATAGCACTCGTTTACCGTTTATGTGTTTAAAGGCTAATTTAATATATTAATTAATAATTATATTAGATAGATGAGACGCTTATGTAACGTTTTCCTAGAGTCCTTAATAATTGTTAGCTAAAAATACATCTACCAAACGTAATGTTTAGCTTAGTATCAAAAGCACATCTAACTGTTTATATAACAACCGGCCACATGTTTAGAATTTTTCTTGTTGCGAGTGGTTTTGAATTATGAAAAATGTTTTTAGGTGTTTTTGAAACATTTTTCGGTTCTAAGTGATCTGCTTGATCGTTGACGAAGCTGATGTGAGATTGTCTTTTTTTAGGATGATGGTGTCAGATTTGCTCGTTAAGGAAGCAAATGAGGGTTCTTTTTTTTAATATTGTTTTCTAAAATAGTTTTACTTATAGTTTGATTTTTTAATAAGCAGTGATATTTATTTTTTCTAAAAAAAACTAATTACAAAGTTTTGTTTGGTGTTTGTAGATTTTCGATGTAGTTGTTAGAAACGAGAACATTCCAGAATGAAGTTTTTGAATTAAAAAAGAAAATATTCGTTACTTCTACAAGCGAATCAGACTTTTAGTTCCTCCACATAGGTTAGTGCAACTTGCGGAACACGTATAATACTATGTGTAATGGTTACCCCTCCCAAATCTTTCCCCCTCTCAAATTTTCTGTCACATCATTATCCCTCCTAAATCCTTCAAACCCCACAATGGTCACCCCTCTCAAATCCTTCCCCCCAACGTGCCACATCATCACCACACATCATTTAATTAAAATATTTTAAATAAAACTAAACTATAAATAAATAATAAAAAACATTACATTAATTAAAAATAATTCAATATTTTACAAAAACAAACATAAAAAAACAAACTAAAAAAAATAATTAGTCGCCAATGCTATTGACAACAATGTCGGTGCGAACCATTTCGATATGTTTCACCAAATCAGATTTTAACGCCTCGTGAATGCTTTTGTTAAGAGTTTATGGGTATTCATATTATTAAAAAAGTTTTGGTTTTTTTTTTTTTAAATATTACCGTTTTTCAATGGATTTATTTTTGTAATGGGTCCCACCCAAATCAAATGGACCAATGGCAATCAGTGGGATCAATCGGGGAGCGGGTGCCGATGAAGACAAGTTAGTCTCGCCCACGGCCTAGGGGGCGGTGTTCCCGCCGGGCCCCGCCGAGATCAATCACCCCGCCCACCCATCGGGGAACCCATTACGTATGGTCTTATATATTTGGTTTTCTCTCACTACCTGAAAATTGAACCTCAAACAACAACGATTGAACACTATGGACAAATGAAAAAGAGGAGGCCTGAGCTATACTTTAATCCAAGTTCCATCAGATGAAATGGCATAATTTTAGCATTTAGCGTGAACGGGAGCGTACACGCCTTCAGTTATCCAGTAAATGGCATAAATTGAACCTTAAAACTTTTAGATTTGCCATTATTTACAATACAGTATACAATAATCGTCAAACAAAATGGAATGAAAATGGCATCTTGAGTGCAACTCAAGATCAATATACTGAGATGTCGTGGTACGTACGAAATTTAACCACATCGGGGATCTATACATCGTCAATAATAATGAGATGTGTTGCTATTATGATTTCTGGTTTTTTTAGTTATGTAATACTATTCTATATTTTAATATTAGTTTTATGTTTAAAAAAGTTAGATTTATCGGGAAAAAAAACACGTCTAATTCTCTAACCACTTTCACTCACATGTGAGATTTTCACATGACTGTTAAATTGGACACGCATTAGTTACTTTAGTTTCACATCACTTCACTCACATGAGTATACTACACCCCAAAAGAGGGTATAAAGTATAAACACATAGGAAAGTGATCATTTCTATCTTTTCCAACAAGTTCTCCTCTAACACGAAAATTGTAGCACAATTAAGCCTTTGTGTGTTCAACGTTAGTTGTTAACGTTGGCTCCATGGAAACATGTAAATGTTATTTAACTTATCATACACAAGAATGGGTGAACCCTACATAAATTAACATGCACAAAATGGTTAACCATTGGAAAAGCTGTTTGTGGAGAACCAAACCGATTTTTTGGCTTTTAATTCCGAACCAGTTTTGGTTTCGGAAGCCGAGGAACCCTAACCGATGGAACTGAACCGGTAAACCCATGTATTCAAATCAATTTTTTAGTTTTTTTTTAACCGTTTTTTAATAAATTTTTGCACAAAAACTTATGAAACCAATAACTAACAATTAAATACAATTAACAAAATTACTAAAAGTACTCTTATATTAATCAAAGTAAAATACGATGCGAAAAAACCTATAATAAAATATACGAAGAGTTCTTTGGAGATAGGTGCTTTTAGTTTAGGCATCGTTTTCCTAAAAACATATTATTCTGAGAAAGATTGATTTAAAATAAAGGTTGTTTAGTATAATTGTTTGACAAAAGTCTATCGATATATTTATCCCACCTTTGTTTTATGTCTTTATTCAACCAATGCTTACGAATCGTGAAAACTTTGAAAGGGGGTGACGACGTATGTCTCAGTCCGGACTGGTCAGACCTGATAGTCCGAACCATAGCCCGTAACGAGCAAAACCAAACGATACACACCACAGTCCGGACACAGAGGGTTACCCCATCGGTCCGGACAAAAACCACAACGACCGGAGTTAACACTCCGGACATACGCACGCGACTGCCGGACCTTACGGAGTCCGAAGTCCGATAAAAACGACCAAGCGACAGCAGACCAAGTGGCGACAGCCATTAGCGGTTTTTTACTATAAATGGCCAAACAACC
>WOUH02000031.1:8031095-8042168 GCA_009936405.2 Stevia rebaudiana
GTAATATTTTATGAACGTACTTGTATATGATAATGCATGCACTAATATGATGGATCTCAAATTTCATTTTACTTTATAATTACTATTTTTGTTTACTCACTTAGCTTTACAGCTAACAAATTATTTTCACATGTTTCAGGTAACGATTAGATGCTAGTGCTTAAGCTATGGACCATGGACATAGTTTAGATTGAAATAAAACAATTTAGTATTTATTGTTTGGATTATTTCGTTTCCTTTAGTACATTTTTAATAATGCTACTTAATAAACTATGCAATTTAAATTTTAAATGCCATGTGCTTTGAATGCTTTTGAATGTCTTTTCTCGTGCATCCCGATGATTCCGTCATCGGTCGGGGTGTTACATGTAATATTAAACAATTTGCTGGTTTATAAGTAAGAGTTATTATAGGTTGTATTCCTCTATGACAACATACATCTTTATGGCTTCCTAGGAGAGTGCAAATCACCTGACTATCAAGAGTTGAATTTATTGTGCTCTAACGTGTTCCCACATGAGTTTTCTATTACACCACTTGAATGCTTGTTGTTTCAAGTGTCACCTCACAGCATAAATACAAGGGCTTGGTGGCTTGTTTACACCGAAAAAATAAATCTACCCTACATGTGATACTCTACATTCTTCCTTGCATACGTTGTGTTCATCGCTCTTGTTTTAGGTACAATTCAGGTGCTTTGATAAATCCGACAATATTGCTCATGTGGTGCATGCGTTGTGTTCATCTCTCTTGTTGTACCTTTGATAAAGACAGACATATTTCACTTGAGTGGCTTAAAATATGTTTTAAAAGACTTATGTTAATTATAAAATCTTCTGACACACATGTTTTTTGTTTTGTAATAACTTGTAATTCTATGTTCAATTTGCATCATCTTATTTATGTATTGTAATTCAAATGATAGATTAATTAAAGTATTTTGTGAACCGTTTTTCTACAAAATCTTAATTAAACGCTCTAGCTAAAAATAGAGAGGAGCCGGACATTTAAAACACGATGATGTCTCATTTTATACGTGAGATCTACAAGTAATTTAGTTTCCTTGGCAGTGTTAAATTAATTATTATATCTAGAATATTTATAAAACTATTTACAAAAAAAATGATCACAATAAATAAACTATTAAAAGCACAACAGAAACCAAATTAAATTAATTATTTCACATGCCTGTTAATAAAACATTAAAACACATACACACGGACCACAACACGTCGCGCTTGAAAGTCATAGGGCATAGAAAATTGAGGTTTTTATTTATTAATTTTTAATTATCAGATTCAATTTAGTCGTTGAAAGTGGATTAAGTGTGCATACATGATTGCCTTGAATTTCAAAATCAAGCATGTCCTTTTCACTTTGTCAATTATTTCCCGTCTCAGGATTCAAACATTTGTTTAAAGATACACTATTATAATATACTTTTCTCTAATTGTCCAAACGCATATTCAAAATGCATATATGGACATCTTATTCTTATAAATATCAGATAAATCTAAATACATCACAAAATAAAAGAAAATGTTTATTTACAAATTTTACGGACTACGTACATAACAACTGAAAATGTTGGTTTAATTTTAAACATGGTTGTAAAAATCCCGATTAATAGCCGATTAATCGTTAGTGCTCCCCTCACCGATTAATGACCGATTATCATTAATCAGTCCCGTCGGTAAAAATAGATGCTCTTTAACATTGTGATTTTGGTTGAAACTTAACCAAATGTGGTCACAATTGAAAAAAACTGGTTATAATTACATAGTTTAATTTATTTATGTGACTTTGAAGTATTATATTCGTATTAATGTAAGTATATATACAGTTTTTAGGAATTACATATAAAACTTTCAATCCGATTATTCCCGATTAATCCCTAGTCCCCACCTCGTCGCTCGACCAGCGCCTAACAAAATCTACAACACTGATTTTAAACATATATATTTCGTAAACCTTTAAAAACGATTTGTCTGTCTAAATCAAAGTAGTTGCCAGACTTAAGATTTAATCCGAACAATTAAAATGTAAACTTGTTACAACCAACCCGCCCGTTTGACCTGATTCGAGGCTATAGATATAGGCTTAAATTGACTAAACTCTGAACACCTCTTATATATTCTTTTTATCAATAATTGAAATAAAAAATACGTTTCATAATATGAAATTCGATATTTGAGTGACGATATCAATTTAACCACCTCACACGAAACAACCCTTTATCTATTTTCTCAATGGGACTAGCCGAGTAGCTGTACTAGGATATATAACACTTTTTGTCACCCCCATAATTGTAAAGGGTTTAAGTCCTATAAAAACATATTTTATTATCTTAAAGATCACTCCCATAGTCTCACTATTGTAATACTTAAAACATTAAAAACAGTTTTAAATTTATTTGAATTAAAACTGTTAAAACTTTGAAAGTTTAGGACCAGAGCTACCATAGAGTATAAAAACTATTTTACTAACTCAAGTTTACATTTCACTCCCGCTACTTTTGTCTTATTACCAAACTTACCATCAAATATTATTTCAGTCGCACGGTTTTTGTTTGTACGACACCCCGCGCAGCGCCACCACTACGTTCCTGAAAAATTCAAAATTTCCCGTTGAATAAACAAACAAATCATCAAATAGTTTTCTTTTGTCCGAATCAAGAACACCCACGACAGGCTTTTCTTAAAGTTTCTTTTTCAACTCCCAATTTTGTTCATCTACCATTCATTAATCAATCCATTTCTGTTCAATTTTTGGGACAAAATTCATCCTCGATCGTCGTCTTCTTCTTGTAATTCGTCTTTCCCAACAGTAGAAAGACGTGCACCATCGATTTTCTCGTAAAACCCACTTAATTCTTTTCTGGATTTTGGTGTTTCCAATACGTATTTTATTTCGTCAAATTCGAGAAATCAAGGGTAATCAATCTTCAATCTTCACTTGTTCAGATTGGGTTTTTTGGGTTTGTAGCAGCTGAGTTTGAGAAGAATTGATCTTAAGGATCGATTTTTGAAATTGGTGTTGTTGGTTGTTTAATTTTGTCCTCTTGATCTGGATTAGATTAGGGTTTAAAGAGTTTTCACCAATGTTGATATATCATCAACATTGCATGGCTTCTGAAGCTTAATGGTATTAGTATATTAACTAATTTAGGGTTTTTAGATCCAATCAAAGAGTGTGGTGTTAACTTATTGCAAAGATGATAGCTTCACCACATTCTGTAACCAGAAGTTCTCTAGAAGAGATGCTGGATTCTCTTCGCCGGAGAGACGAAAGCGAGCAACCAAAAGACTTACCGCCTGCATTACCATCACGACCCACCTCAAAAGCGCGCCTCCCGAAGCGGTTGATTCAAGCAAAACTTGCTATGCAACATGTGGTATCTCAAAATTCAGTTAACAACAATAAACATGGTACTAAATTCATCACTGGTGGTGGTAATTCTGGTCTGAAAAGTGTACAAGAAGTTGCAGTTGCAGCTGTTAGTGGTCAAAGATTGTTGGAGAATGGTGGTGCTACACTTGCCACGTCAGCAGAAACCGAATGGAATCACCATATCAGTTATTTTGTTAAAAATGTATATGATCTTTATCACACTAATTCAATTTGCAGTTTAATTAAGTATTTACATAATCTATTAATTTGTTTGTTTCAGAAACTTGGAGTATGGTGTAAACCCCAAAAACAAAAGAATAAATGGGAATTAGTTAAGATCAAATCAACCACCGGTGAAGAAGCTTCTGTTATGCTTTCAGATGGAAGTGTGAGTCTATTAATCTGGTTACAAACCGCGTTATTTGGATGCTAATTGTGTTCTTGTTTTTTACTTTTTAGGCGGTCACAATATCTACAGGAGATCTATTACCTGCAAATAAAGAAAGTGTTGATGCTGTAGATGATCTTGTTGAACTTTGTTATTTAAACGAGCCATCAGTTCTTCATAATCTTCAGTATAGATACAGTCGTGATGTAATTTATGTATGTATTTCATTGACATTTTATTACATGTTATATGCCCATATAGATTATAATTGTCTTTTTGTGGTTGAGTATTTGGGTTGAATTTTTTTTTTTTGCAGAGTAAAGCAGGGTTCGTTTTATTAGCAATAAATCCATTTAAAAATGTGAATATATATGGAAATGATTTTGTTAAAGGTTATAAGGAGAAAAGTTTGGATAAACCTCATGTATATGCTACGGCTGATGCTGCATATTGTAATATGATGAAAGGTTTGTTGCAGAACAAATTAAGGAATTTTAGTTGAATTATTTGAGCTGAATTTTAATACTTTTTTTTCTTAATAATCATTGCAGATGGTGGAAATCAATCTATTATTATCAGGTTAGTTTTTTTTTTTCTTTTCTTTTCTCTGAGGGTGTTTGAATGCATGTTTTGAATGTGATTATGTGAAACTGAATTACTAGAATAAGTTAATTAGCTGTAAAAAACATGTAGTTGACTAGTTGGAGATGGTGTTTGTATGTGATTTCTGTTGTTTGAAGCTGTTATAACTAGTTATAATGGTGTCAAGTGTTTGACAAAATTTGAAATTTAAGTCGATGATTTTTTAGATTATGATAAATGGTAATATAAAGGTATATAAGTAACAAGTGCACATTCTATAGTTGTATACTTATAAGCAGAAATATACACACTATTTTTTATTTATTTAAATTATTACTTTCAAACTTCACATTCTAACAATCTCCTTTATTTCTCACTTCTACTTGTTTAACATATGTGTTTAGTGGTGAAAATGGATCTGGAAAGACCGAAACAGCAAAATATGCAATGCAATATTTGGCATCATTTGGAAGCCAGAAAAATGTGATTAAAATCAAATTAATTCAAGCCAACTGTATTCTGGAAGCATTTGGGAATGCAAAAACATCCAGAAATTGCAATTCCAGCCGATTTGTGAGTTTTATTCTAAATGGTTTATTGCCATGATATTATTGTTATTATTATCATTATTGTAATATTGTTGTTATTGTTATCGAAATAACATATCTTAATAAAATTGAAAACAGCAAATACAAGTAATACATAACTTATGCGCTTATTTAATATAGAATTCTCTTGATGCAGGGGAAATTAATTGATATTAATTATAATTCAGAGGGGATTATAACTGGCGCTTGTATTCAAACACGTACGCATATAATAGCTTGATCTATATTTGTTTATAAATTATTTTTGTTTGACTTGCTGACTTGGCTACTGATTTGATATGTTCATGTGAAAATCATCATCAACAGTTCTTCTTGAAAAGGTATTTATTTCTTTAATAATAAGTTTATTTTTGTATTAGATGTTTTAATCTCATTTTCAAGAATTTAAATATTGATTAGTTTTGTTTTTTTGCAGTCACGAGTATCTCAAATATGTCGTGGAGAACGATCGTACCATGTATTCTATCAGATATGTGCTGGGGCCCCACCTGTTCTTAAAGGTTAATAATAATATTAATTTATTATTACTTGCCCTTTAAAAGATAGATTTTATTACTTTGTATTATTATGTAAATATTCTAGCAGTATTCTTACTTGTTTATTATTTTTTTACATTTACAGATATGTTGAGTTTAAAAATGGCGAGCGAGTACAAGTTTCTTAATCAGAGTGGGTGCTTGAAAGTCAATGGTGTTGATGATGCTAACAACTTTATAACGCTAGTGGTAAATTAACATTTTTTAATCTTTTAAAACCTTATGGGCTTATAGCTTATTATTAATTGTTAAACAACATGATGTTTTAATTAGGATATATTTTAAGCAGGATGCCTTTGATGCACTTGGGATCCCCCATGAGGATCAAGAACATGTATTTGAATGGATTGCTGCAATTTTATTTCTCGGGAATATTTCGTTTGCAGTAATTAATAAAGATGATCATGTTGTGCCTGTGGCTGATGAAGGTAAACAAAAAAAATTTTAATCAGTTTTTTATTTTATAACAAACTGATCTTGCTGTTAGTTATCATATTATTAAGAGATAAATATTTTTTTTGGACTTGGAAACGTTTTTCTAACTTTATTTTGCAGCATAGAAATAAAAATAAAAGAAAAAACTTGTGATGAAAGTGCATATCTATTGATTTTTTAAAAGCTAATTGGAAACTATTACCATTGCTTACTATTTTTGTAATTGTTTTTAACTTTTATTTATTTATTTATTTATTTTTCCTCTTTTTTGTGTATTTGAAGCTAGTCGAAGTGCTGCTAGATTAATGGGCTGCAAGATGGATGACCTTGTAGAGCTGTTATCCACTGACAGAATTAACAACGTGACAACGCGATTGACGTTACAGCAGGTACATTAATATCAAATTTTTTTATAAAATTTAATAATAATTTATTAGAATTTGCAACATTTCAATTTATCTGTTATTGTTTAGGCAAGTGTTAAAAGAAATGCACTGGCAAAATTTATTTATGAGAGCTTGTTTAATTGGCTTGTGGAAGAAATTAATACATCACTTAAAGGAGACAAAAAAAATTCTAAACACACCATAAGCATTGTAGATATTCATGGATTCGAGTCATTTCAGGTACATTTTTTTTTAATTCAATAAAAAAATCTAGTCATCTTTGATACAAATGAATCCTGTCATATTAAATTTTTTTTTTATATTCAGAAAAATAGCTTTCAGCAGTTGCTTATAAACTATGCTGATGAGAGATTACAACAACACTTCATTCGCCATATTTGTAAGCTTGAACAGGAGGTATGTATATATACATATATATGATACACGTCTGTATACGATTTTATTTTATGCAATCATATGTTGAGCATTTTCTTTAAAAAAAAATTGCTTTAAATACCAACAAAATTTCACTTTTTCCCACATGTCATTTGACCTAGCTTATCTTAATAAAATATCAAGTTTTATTAAAGATATTATTAATTAAGAGAGTATTTAGTTTATGCTAATCTTAAAAGATATTAATGTTGTTACTCTAATTATTAGGAGTACAAATTGCATGGTGTTCACTGGAATAATGTAGATTTTGGAGACAACCAAGGGTGTTTGGATCTTTTTGAAAAGGTATTAGTTTTGAGGACTAAAGATAATTTATTTATCTGTTTATAATTTTATGTATTGTGATTACATTTAAAATATCTTTTTTTTTTTTTACATAATTTCATATTTGCAGAAACCAATGGGGGGGCTAATATCAATACTCAATGAGGATTCATATTCTTCCGAAGCGACAGATGAAACATTTACTGATAAAATTAAACAAAACCTGAGTTCTAATTCATGTTTCAGCTGTGAAAAAGCAAGTTTTAGGGTTCGCCATTATGCTGGAGAGGTTAATATAGTTCTATAGTCATGAACACGTTTGATAATTAGTCGCGTATGTTTTATGTTTTTGTGACTAAGTAATAGAATGTTTGCAGGTCCGATATGGTGCTTCGGGGTTGTTGGAACAAAACCGTGATAAATTACAGTTTGATATTATCCAACTTTTGTCATCTTGTAAAAGACCGGTGAACCTTTTGGCATCCGGTGTAATGAACCGGGTCAAAACCAGTCCACATGTTGTTGCAAAGTTCAAGGTAAAATTTTCTTGAATCATGTGATTATGAAATTTAAACGGATATAATATATATCTATATGAATTTTGAACTTTTAAAAAGGTAGAAAATGAAATTACTGAATCACCCCTACTTTTTTGTTTAAGTTTTTGAATTTTATATACTATTGCTCATTTAAATATAATCACAAAAACTATTTAGTAAAATATTGCTCTGATGTTTTTTAATTGAATGATTTAAGAGGTTGCGAACACTTGAATCTATTTTATGAAAATTGAAATGTTTGACTTGTTAACAATAAAACACTACCATAATTGGAATAATGTACATGCTTATTGTTATAGATTGTTATGTGAATCTTTTTAAAATTTGTTTAATGAGGAGGTTATGATAAATATTATTTTATTTCCTGTAGGATCAATTATTTAAATTAATTCAGCAATCGGAGAACTCAAAGCAACATTTCATTCGATGCATCAAACCAAATACAAAACAACTTGCTGGAGTATTTGAAAATGATATTGTTTGGGAACAACTTAAATGCAGCCAAGTTATTAAAATCGCACAAATATCAAAATCAAGATATTCAGTAAGCTTCACACATCAAGAATTTGCTGAGCGGTAAAGCAAAAAACTCATTAATTTATTATCATCTTTTTGTATTATATTTATTTTTTTAATATTTTTTTTAAATAATTTATCAGGTTTGGCTGCCTTTTGTCAAACAATATTAATTCTATGGATCCACTGAGTAAATCAGTTGGTATTCTTCAGCAGCATTGTGTCCCCACTCGAACATACCAAATTGGATCTACAAAAATATTTTTCCAAAAACAGGTAAGCTTTTAAGGGTGTTTAATTATTCAGTAAAAATAATTCTTATAAATAATTACATCTACCTTTTGATGTTTATTAATGAGTATATGACACATTTTGAATAATAAGGTATTAATGTTGAAATCTGATTACTGGGACTAAAACTCCCCTTTCTCCAAATATCAATAATAGTAATAAGACTATAAATAGTATTTAAAATAATATTACACATCATTAGTGTTACTTGTATATTTGTTTTATTATTGGAAATTGGTGGATATAGGTTGATGTATTGGAAAAATTGAGAGAGTTAGTTCTAGAAGGTGGTCAAGATACGCGTGAATTGGAAAATGGTTATCATGGTGACCGAGTTCTTGACAGACGTGAATTGGAGTTTGGAACCGTGACATTGCAGTCATGTAATAATTTAATTCCTTATTAAATATTCTTCATTTAATTACTTCAACTGCAAAAAAACAAAGGTTCATTTTATTGAGTTTGTTTTATGCAGTTGTTCGTGGTGAAAATGCAAGAAGGGAGTTTAATGTTTTAAAGAAAAGGAAACTGGAAATTGTACTTAATGAGAATTTGACAACAATTGTACATTTACAATCAGGTACCTTGTTATGTGAAAATAGCATTTGGGGGGTTTATTTTATAGTTAACTTTTTAACAATTTTTTTTAATTTTTTTTAAGCAGTGATTCGTGGTTGGTTGGCTCGTAAGTATTATAATCACATGCAAAGATGGAAAAAATCAGCCATTGATAGTTCAAGAAGCAGACAAAGGTCTCATAGTAAAAGTTCAGAAATTAAGGTTCTAATGCTTCTAAAAAATATTATATTTTTGTTTAATTTTTTTTTTTAAATGTGGTTCATGAATATTAATTTAGAATTTTCTTTTTAGGGTTTATCACAAGAAAATATACACATTCTACCTCAGAATGTTGAAGATTTGCAGAAACGAGTAGTGAAAGCAGAATCATTGTTGAAAGAAAGAGATCTTGAAAATACAGCTTTACGGGAACAAGTAAGACAATTTGAAACGCGTATGTCAGAATATGAAACCAAAATGAAGTCGGTTGAGGCGATGTGGCAAAGTCAGATGGCATCTTTACAAGTGAGTTTTACTCTTTTTTGGTTATACTGGTTTTGAATTTTTTATTTTGATTATAATAATAATTTATTGATGAAGAAGGGATAAAATCTTGAAATAGTAACCAAGTTTCAATATACTTCCAATAAAGTCACTCTCACTTTTTTCTGACGGTTCAAACCACTTCAAGTTTCGTTATTGTTCCATTATTGTGAAATTTTTCACAATTTTCTTAATTTGGAGGATCTTTGTGAACCTTGATTACTGTTTAGTGACTTTTTCTTGACAATTACTAGCAACTTAAAATTAAAGTTGAAAAAATGATCGCTAGATAGTAACCCAATTTCATATATGCTCCATTTAGGTCCTCCATTGATCTGAGAAAACCAAACATTTAAATAGGTATCATAACGGAACAAAACTGAAACTTGAGTGGTTTTGTAGTTTAAAAAACCGTGACTCAAATTCCGACACTAATTGAACATTGAAGAAACTTGGTTACTATTAGTTGAAAGACTATTGACGAAAAATCCTGAATGTAGTCAAGGGGTATACTAAACTTGACTATTTTCCACTTTTAAAAAATCACTACAGCTTACCAAAATATCTTTCCTTTTTCACAAAAAAATGTTCTTATTTGGTCGCTTTAATAATAATAAACTTTGTAAAAACTCAAAATCTGTAAAACATGTTATCATTAATAAAATTACTCACACTTTTATCAAATGTTTATGCAGAAGAGTGTTGCTGCAGCCAAAAAGACTCTCGGTTCAAGCATTTCTGATGGTCAAACCAGAAAACCAGACGGGTCAATCTCACCCAATTATTATGATTCTGAAGATAACATATCGGGTATTCAAACTCCCGTACAAATGACGCCTCTCAGATCCGGACATTACAGACATGAAAACAACGGTGTTATCTCGGTTGACTCATTATCTAAAGAACTCGAGCTACGAAAACAAGTTTTCGATAACGACGTTAAAGCTGTTGTTAACGTGTATCCCGGACGCCCGCCTTCTTCAAAACAAATTGAAGATTATAAAACTTTAAAAAAGAAATTCGAAATGTGGAAAAAAGAATACAAGCATCGGTTACGAGAGGCCAAAACGACACTTTTGCATGCTGAAACTGGCGGCGGCGGCGGTGGTGGTGATAGGCGGGCGAAGAACAAAAACTGGTGGGGGAAGTTAAGTAAGAGGGGGAAAGAGAGAGTAGTGTGAATTTACGTATATACTCCTACGCGTATGATATGTATGTCGAGGTTTTTAAATGTTGGCGGGTTGTAACGCTCGTTGTGATACTGGACCAATTTTGTGGCATTGGTCGGCGGAGATGTTTGCACATGGCTACGGGTGGTAGTGTGTGGGTTCGCTTTAACGAACCAGATCGGTTGGTACGGGTCCGTTTTGTGTATAAGAGTAGAGTCTGTTGAGCGTGAGATTTGTTGTTTGTTGTTTCTTGTCGAGTTTTGTAATATATATGGAAGTGACTAATGTGGTTGTTTTTAAAGTGATAAAAACTAGTCTTTTTTTTTTTTTTTTTTTTTTTTTTTTTTTTTTTTTTTTTTTTTTTTTTTTTTTTTTGTTTTTTTTTTTTTTT
>WOUH02000031.1:8068310-8079892 GCA_009936405.2 Stevia rebaudiana
GGGGCTGTTTGGTAACATCTGAATCATTAAGTGCTGAACCATTAAGATGTCTGAATGGCTAAGAGGCTCTGAACCAGCAAGTGCTGAACCTGTTAAGATTCAGACCTTCTCCCATTCAGACCTCAAACAGACCCAAACAAACAGCCCCTTAGGTTTTTTATTAGGTTTTTTAAGTTGTACATAATTAGTCCCTTTAGTAGTTTTAGTTTATTACACAATACGTCCTTAATGTTAAAAAGTTAAAAATGCTCTTAATTTAACAGAAAAAAGTTAACGGTGTTAGTGGATTGGAGCTAACGGAGACATAATGCATAGGTCAAGGAGCAAAATGGCAATTCTTAAACTAATGGATGAAAATAGTTACTTTGATCAAACCACAGAGAGCAAAAACGAAGTTTACTCTATAAGTATTAAGTATTTAGCCAAGACAGTTTCAACGCCGCTAAAATGAGTTAAATCGGAGTTCGTTTGAGTCGGTTAATGATTTTTTTTGAATTTTTCTTAAGCCCTATTTATAATAACCTTACCGTAGAAAATTAGAATTAAAATAAAATATCAACTAGATTTGAGTACTCATACTTAATATAGATAGATATTATGGAATATAAAATTATAATAAAATATCAACATGTTCATCACTCTAACATATAAAATCAATTTTATGTATTGAGATTCCAATCTTCAGGGGAAATGTGAATGGCCAGTTAATGTCTATCCAAAGGTTGACTACAGATTAATCTTTCAAGATCGTAATTATTTACATTAATTTTACTCTTTTAAGATTATATATGTTAATTAAGATTCATATCTCCCCAAGACTATACTCATATATTAAAGTGTCTCCATTAATTTAAAAGGTTAAAATTTCAAAAATACTACAAAATACTAATATAAATTGTCAATAAAAGTATAATAACTTAGCATACTCATGTAGTCATGTGATATAACAAAATGGCATTGCTATTGAACCCATGGGGTGCAACCATGCGACTGGCAGCTGGCTGATCTTGGGTCAGCTTCATCTTACCAACGAAGTGGACAAATAGGTTGTGAATATTGGACTCATCTTAAGAGTTTTCTATGACTCTATGAGGTATTTATTTGAATCTAAAATATGTGATCATGATTCTTACAAATTCGATCAGGTGGTCAACTAAATCTTGTTTCAATCAAGGTAAATGTATATGCTAGAAAGCGTCTATTGACCGCTTTCCCACAATATTTTCTCTAACAAGAAGAGTTGTGATATAGCCGTTGTGCTCCTTAATCGAGTCCAAGAGCATAGAATAATATTAAGCAAACCAAAAACACAACAACGCAAGACTTACAATTTCTTTGTATATAAACATTTTGCATTTTATACTTTATTTATTATATAAGCCACGTCAACAAATAATAGACGTTTAGGCTTGAATAACTTATTTTTGAAAATGTGAAGTTGGGGTTAACTTAGTACCTCATCAAAAGTTGTTTGCTGTTGAATCAGTCTGATTAAAAATAATAAGGTTAATTTACGTCATTACATGAAACAAGAGGGTTTTGATTCAAGGGATGATGTCACTTCCAATAATACAATTTTCTAAATGTTAATTTTAGAAATTTAATTAAAATAAAAGTTGATCCTACAATATGTATAGTTTCTTTAATAACTATCTAATTCACAAACTCCATATGATGAACCTTGGTTTGCATCATCATGGTGTAGTCATTGACTCTACCTAACCCGGCTCCTCATTTATTAAAAAGAGTAAGCCGCCTAAGGTCAGTTTCATAAGTTAGTTATATTTATATAATCAAAGATACGTCTGAACTTACAACGTTGAGATTCTGAACAACGTGCCATTTAAGTGTAAATCAGTCTCATTTGTAGTGAAAGGGATCTTCGATCTATAGCATCTCATGTGCTTGGTTATCTATTGGTTTGGTCTTATCTAACAACTTGACATTTTTTATTCATCTAATAAAATAATCAATGCGTTTACAAAATGAATGAAAATCGTGAATAATAACAATATGTTTAAAATATAATAATCAACATATTAAATATAATCAAAACTATGTTGAATGTTACGTACACCACAATACACCAGTTTTAAGCACTCGGATACGTAGGTTTGATGCTAATCAATTAGGTCATAATACATTACTTGATATATAACTATTGGGATATCACAAACACACACGAAAGCAGCAAACTACACAATGTTTAACGTGGTTCGGTATAAACTTATCTACATTCACGTGGGTAACTAGGGTAATCTTTATTAGATGCTCAAAATACATTACAAATAGAATAGATCATATATGTAGAGACAATTCTAGGGTAAATACATAACAGACCGGGCTTAGAGCCGGCTGTCCTAACTGTCATAAAAGGCTTACGAACCCAACAATAATGGTGAAGTTTGGTGTAAAATAATAAAAAACTTGAATTGTGCGATGCAATTGAGTCAAATATGGCGGTTTTGTTACCAGTCAATAAAATATAAGTTTGATGCATGTTATAATACACACGTTTAATGCATAGTATTCAAAAGGTTAAGCACTAGTTTGATGTCATTTGTTTCATAATATTTTGTTCGGGATAAAAATGCTTATAATATTTGTGAAAAATATATATTCTTATGCTTATGTTCTTTCTATGAGGAAGATTAATGAGAAAACTAATTTCTCGTGCGAGAACCAAAAAACCACAACTTAAGTAAACTTAAAATATTTTTTATTTATTCATACGATATTATTATAAAACGAGTTGCACCACTAAATCATAAAATTTATTCTCTTTCAAACGAGTATAATGAAACTATATTAAAAGAAAAAAAATTGCTTCATAAAATTTTAATACTACATATATCCAATATAATGTTAATTTGATAAAGTTTCTATACAACATATATGCAGTATAATAATAATTTACAAATTATACTTCATTAAATTTATATTTGTGTTTCTAAAAAGTTTCGTTGGAGATTTTCTTTATTTATTAATTTTATGTATACTGCATATGTGTAATATTACTTTAGTATAGCATGTTGTATATATGCAATAATATGGTGATAATTCAAATATTTAGTGCTTTGAGCTACTTTATGCATTTTTTTCGATCCTATAAGTGTTTTTTTATGTATCTATGTATATTACAAGTAACCGTTAACAAAAAAACTATTACGACTATACTACATATATGTAATATACTACAACTTACGACGTGATTTTTTATTTTTATTTTTTTTACATAGTTTCATTATACTCATTTGAAAGGGTGTAAAATTTGTAAATTATCGATGCAAACCGTTTTAAAAAATAATAACGTATAAATAAATTAGAAATATTTGAAGTTCACTTAAGTATAGTTTTTGGGTTGTCACATAAAAAATGTTTTTTCATTAACCACCTATAGTATCTATATAGTGTATATAAGGGTGTGCAACGGTTCCTTAACGGTTAGAACCGAACCGATCCGGAACCGAACCGGATCCGAAAAGTATCAATTTTGAGAACCGGAACCGAACCGTTATATACGTTAACGGTCCGGTTCCTTAACGGTTATTGTCCGTCGGTTCCCAAACGGTTCCAACAGAACCGGTAACAAACCTGTTTTAACAACATGTAGCAAAAAAACTGATCGAGTTTGACCCAACTCACACATGATCCAATAACAAAATTCAACTAAGATTCAACAAAGTTCAACCACAATTCAACTAAGATTCACAAAAAAATCACCAAAAAATTTAACCAAAATTCATTCAAAATTTAATTAAAATTCAACTAAAACCAAATAAACTATTGGGCCGGTTGACTTTTTTCTATCATAATGGATTTGGATCGTTTTTTAAGGTGATATGCTTACTTGATTATAATTACTAATTAGTATCTTTTTAAATTAACGGTTCCTAACGGTTCTTTTAAAATACCCAATAAAAGAACCGGAACTAACCTGAAACCAAAAATCCCCATATTCTAGAACCGGAACTGAACCGTGACTCGCGGATTCGGTTCGGTTCCACACTAACGGTTCGGTTCCTCGGTTCTTAACTGTTCGGAGCTGCGAACTGCTTACCCTTAAGTGTATATATGTTGAACCTTAATTTATAGACAATGATTTTAATTTAATAATGAGTATTTTATTTTATGCGTGTGAATATATTAATAATGAGTAATTTATAGACAATGATTTTAATATGCTCTCGAGTTGAAAACCTCAGAAACCCACTTTTTGTAACATATGTTATAACGACTTTTTTCGAATTATAATTTTTAAAACTTCATATTTTTTATGTAGATTGTAAATTAAAATCTAATACTTTTGGTGAAAAATTTATAAAAAAGCGTCGAGTAATTTTTTAAATATTTTTTTAAAAATTTTTGAAATTGTAACACATGTTACAAAAATTTTCGCTGAAACTTTTTTAAAAAACGGGTTTTTTTAAAATTATTTTACGGGTATTTAAAAAAAAAAGTACTCAGCGTTTTTTTTTATTAATAAAAGTGGCGAGAATGCATTTAAAAGTGAGCCTTTTAAATATATTTTTTTTTAACTTACAGTTTTTAAGCGTTTTTTAGAGTTTATAAAGTTTTCTCAACTCGAGAGGGCTTCCAAACTATTACATCCTCCACCCCAAATAATTAGTAGCAACGTACTATAAAAAAACAAATTTCTATTACATCCTTTACCCCAAATAATAAAAACCACACATTATTGCTGCTAATGACATCGAAACGTAATAAAAACGGACTACATAAATCACACGTCTAATAAAAGCTCTATAGAAAAACAAAAAATATTAATGTTTTTCATACATTATTTGTTCTAAGCATATATTAATCTTAATAGTCACTTAACTTCTCTTTATGAATATGAACTTAACTAGATATTGGCGACAAAAATTTAGCTCTTTATAAAAAATGTTATAAGTATCCAATATTTATTAGACTTCTATAAATTAATCTATTATAAATGATTTAGTCAATTTCATGAGTAAATTGCCAAGATGGTCCTTGTGTTTGGTTAGTACTTCACTTTGGTCTTTATATTTCAATAATTATCTATATGGTCCCAAACTTTTGACTATTTGTATCATATAGTATGTGTCACATAAATACTTGGTCATACGTAGGTTAATATGTAACACAAATTTATAACACCTAGAGACTAAGAGTGAAATACTAGCAAACCAACGTATCAACAATTTAATCTAATTTGACTATTAGGAATTAGGAAATATGTGTGAATAATAGTTCCAACAACATTTTTTTTTTTTTTTTTTTTTACATTTTAATTTTCTTTGTAAGTAAACACATATTTAAATACTATCTCAAGGTACTCATAAATTAACACTGTTATGTCTAGTGTTATGTCTAGAATGAAACGTAAACCCTCAAGGCCTCAATTTAAGGAGTGACCATTCAAATACGTTTGTACCACCATCCATTCATACTACATGCTCTTAATTGTATCTTGCTTAAGATAAAATATTAACAATACTTTTTTATCATAAAAGTAAACTATGCCTCGTATTTAATATATGAAAAACTATTACAATACTCATATAACATTAGCTGATTAGCATATTTATATACAACAATAAAAGTCTTGGTCTTATTTATTAAAAAATTACTACAACGCTCATCTAACATTAAGATATTTATAAATAATAAACATAAGTATTGATCTTAACGTCATTGCAATTAAGTTTAATTAACTATACATTTATAACCAACCATAGATAAACTATAAAAATCATTTGAACCAAAAAGGAACCGGCCCATAAGTTATTCAATTTACTTATTGTGTTCAATTATTTCAGTTATTATTTGAATAATCCTTTTCTTGTTTGACCCGGCCCGTTTGGAATGGTCATGACTCATGATTATAGATGTATGCATAGTGACTAGTGAGACGTCTTTAGCAATGAAAAATGATGGTGAGCGTGACAACAACATGCCATCATTACTCATGCACATATGTCAATATTCTTTCTTAACCAATACGACGTCGCATCTTCATGAACTTAACAAAAAATCTTGAATCTATTTGCCAGCTGTCCAGCTGGCCCAGTTCCAACTGACCCCTCCAAAATGTAGTATAAATACCAGACGTTAGTGCTCATCGTTTCCAGTCAATTCAATCAATTGTCAAACGTATACAGTTTACACAACTCTCTGAGTGCTTGACCGATCGGCGGCCGGAGAACACATTCCGACGACTCTCAACAATGGCTACAAAAGTGTATATTGTGTATGTGTTTTAATCTCTTTTTTTTGCTTATAATGTTCGCGATGTTGAAGTTGTTGCTTTCGATTCTGTTTTACGCAATTTGATGAAATCGACTTTGTTTTCATTTAGAGTAGAACGATCTGTTAGTTGTTGTGGATGATTTTGTGCAATTTAGATCGGTTGACTAAATTTAGAGTTTGAAGTTTGCGAGTAAATTTCGGTATCGCTAAATTGAGGACTGATTTGAATTCGGAGTATTGATAATTGATGATTGATGTTGTGTGTTTAGGTGTAAAATTGCAAACAGAAAGTAGAATTAGATATGCGATTTTAAGTTCATTGACAGGTAAATCTTTCCAGTTCTTATTTCTTGAAACTGGATTAGTTGTCATATCAATCTTGTATAAACAATGTAGATATATGTCTTGTTAATTTGAAATATTTTATTTAAGTGCTAGAAGTTTATTTATATGTCTTAATATATAGTTATAATGAATCAATATAAAAACTACCGAAATATTAAATTATAGTCGAGAAATTTGGAATGAACAAGTTCTCAGTTATGCTTAATAGCTGTTGCTTTCCAAGTGATGCGCATTAAATGCGCTTTTACTTACCCAGGTTAATATAGCGCAATTAATTTCCATGGGCAATTAATTTTTTTTATTACAAAAAAGCCTAAAATTTTGTATTTAATGTTATTTAATCCGTTTTCCATAAAAAAATGGTTAATTTTCGTTTTTATGATTACTCGAATAGTTAATGTTCTTGAATCTGCATTCAATAAAAAAGAATTATTGTTTTCCATAATCCGTATTGAATATTCTTGTTTCCATTTCATTTCAGAAGATGAACTTTGTTTCTTGATCTCTGCAGAAAAATTAATTCCTCTGTATTTGTCATTTAAACAATTTTGTTTTGGAGTATTTTGGTTTTGGGATAATTAGGTACTTTATGTTAAAGATTATGTCATTGGAATATTTTGGTACTTAAAGAAAGTGTTATTTTCCATTATACAATATATTTAATTTTTTTATTTAAGTGCGCTCTTATTTTTTGGGCCCACGCTTTTTTTGCGCCTTTCGCCTAGGCCCTAAAGGAGCCTGAACGCCTTGACTACCCCTCGCGCTTTTGATAACTATGGATTAAAGTTTACACAATCTGATTTAATTCATCTTGTTTTATTAACCGTTGAAGGATCTGTTAGTTGTAACGATTTTGTGCCATTCAGATAGATTGATTAAAATATTAGTTTCAAATTTGTAAAGTAATTATCAGCGTCGCTGGATTGAGTACTGATTTGAATCTGGTCATGTTAGTTAATATTTTTGTATCTCATATTTTTATAGAAACTACCAAAAGATTCAATTACAGTCCATGAAACGGAAATGAACAATTTTTCTTATGAATTGGAAAAGTAATATTCCAATTTATGGGTTAGTGAAAGTAATACTGATAGCAACTAAACAGTGCATAAAATTAAACATGTAGTGAAATTTAGGTAAATGACCAAAACATCACATAAGGTGGCTCATTTCCAACATATATCACAAAGATCCAAAAGAAAGTACTGATGTTTTCATAAAATTACAAAAGGGGTACTTGAGGTCCATTAATATTAAATTCAATTATGATTGTTAAATTGTGCATTTTTAGTTGATGATTTATAATATTCTTTTAAATAAGCATTAAACAATATGCAACTTCAAACTGCTTATTCAAGACAACTTATTTCAGTCACAAATAATCAGATTACAAGTCCTGATAATAAATCTGAAACACTCTCCAAATAGCTTATTTTTGTATGAATTCGCAATAATTGGATAGGCGTTCTTAATAAGCAATCCCAAACGCCCCTTTAGGTGAAAGAATCCCAAATATTGTTTCTCAGTTCATTTAAGTTGTAATTTTCCCAAATTATGTCCACTTTTGTGATTTAAGGGGATTGAAAAACTTGGTTTTAAGGCATGTCAAGAAACCAATTAGATCACATGAATACATTATCACTTTCTTTTGGTATTACAACAAGAAAAGTATAATCTTTGTAAAAGATATTATTACAAGAATGAACATTATTTTTTCCCAAATTAGTATTAGGTTACTAACTGTTAATTCTTTCTTGTGACAGGTATTACTCAATGTATGGACATGTAGAGAAGTTAGCTGAAGAAATCAAGAAAGGAGCTGCATCTGTTGAAGGAGTTGAAGCCAAATTATGGCAGGTAGATTATTCTAACTAATTATGATAATTAGTTTTTAGTGTTTGGGTATATTCAAACTAATTATTATACTTTTTTTCATTCCATTTTGGTAAATATAAACTTTAGAATAGGCTAAATTGGTGACTACAGTTTAAATACGATTAACCGAATCAGGTCAAAAGAATCTTTAATAATCACATTTAGTTACCATGCAGGGTAAATATCTCTAATTACTAAAATGTGTTGTTCCGAAAGCTTATAATTACCAAAACAGATAAAGAAAAGTTATACATTATCAATATAGACCACAGTCAAAAGTATATTGCTTTTGTAACATTTATTTATGAAATGGTCTTAGTTTGTTAATTTGATCACAACCCGATGACTACATGTTTTTCTTATGCGTCAATTTTTCTGATGACGTAACTTATTACTAAACTACCAAACTAGTCCATGTCAAAATATTATACTTACCAAACTAGCCCTTTTTCTGATCATGTGTCTCAACACATATGTTTCTACAAGTCATTAGGAGTAGTTTAGATTGTTATTAAAAAACGTTATTCTTTAATTACCAAAACAGATTCTATGACATTAGCCCATTATCTAATTATCATCACAACCTCATAATGAACAAAATGAAACATATAAACTTGAACAATTATTATTGTTTTTATGCAGGTCCCCGAGACACTTCATGAAGATGTGCTTGGAAAAATGAGCGCACCACCGAAGAGCGATACACCAATAATCACACCAAACGACCTCTCTGAAGCAGATGGATTTGTTTTCGGTTTCCCAACAAGATTCGGTATGATGTCTGCTCAATTCAAAGCCTTTTTTGATTCCACTGGTGGTCTTTGGAGAACTCAAGCGCTCGCTGGCAAGCCAGCTGGCATCTTCTATAGCACTGGATCTCAAGGTGGTGGTCAAGAAACTACCGCGTAAGTACACAAATCGTATTTGAAGCCGAGTTGTTGTTCACTTTAATCAAAATCATTACTTATAGTTATTTTTTGCCATTAAAAAAGAAAATTCTTATAACCGTGAAAACCTGTCAGTAGAACAGTCATGGGTCCCACCAATACCCTGCTAACCCAATGAGACCAGGTAAAATGCAGTTTCTGCTCGACAGTTTCTCTAGGTGTCAAAAACCCCTTAAAAGTTTTGAAACAAGTAATAATGTTCTACAAGTTTAGGGATTTTTATTATGTAAAGTCAAAGCTTAAGGACTGTGTTGACTTTTTGTTTTTTATATTTGACATGGTACCTTACAAGATTAAATGCTCAGATCACCTTAAATCAAAACTTTTAAAACTTGTTTTCCATTTGTTTCCCACAGTTTGACCGCGATAACTCAACTGGTTCACCATGGAATGATATTTGTACCAATTGGATACACATTCGGGGCAGGCATGTTTGAAATGGAAAAAGTCAAAGGTGGAAGTCCTTATGGTGCAGGAACTTATGCGGGTGACGGGTCTAGACAACCATCTGATTTGGAACTCGAGCAGGCGTTTCATCAGGGAAAACACATCGCAACCGTTGCTAAGAAACTCAAGGGAGTTGCATAATTTCACCATCTCAAAATACAAAAAACTATACCATAATATCAAGATTGTTTTCCTTTAAAGTTTCATATCTCATATTTCTCTATTATGTGATTGCAAAAGGGTGATTGTTACTTTTTTAAACACACATTAGTATCTTGTCATGTTGTTTAAAGTCGTTTCTTGTATCCGTTATTTACAACAATCAATAATATGCTTGTTTACAAAAGGTCTTTGATCTAACTAACACGACGAGAAAGTAAAACAAAAATTAATAGCAATAAAAATGGCTGATGAGGCACAAGTGGTTGGTATTTTTGAAATGATTAGAACACAGCATTAAAATAACAAATAATTAGGTTTTGGGTTGTGATATCTACCTGTTTAGTACACGAATGGTACCAATGATCTCTTGGTCTAGTGGTTAAAAGGGAGGTGGAAAGCAAAGCTTCTCTTGGAGGTCCTTGGTTCAAATCCAGGCAATTGGTGAAACTAATACTAACTTGGTGATACTAACATTTGCTGTTAAAAAAAAAAGTACACGAATGGTATTCAAGTTGACTTGTTTAATTTAACAAATCTTGAAGTGTGCTAAATTAAACTCGTGTTAAGGTTGACCAGTAAGTGCACCAATGGTATTCAAGTTGACTTGTTTAATTTAACAAATCTTGAAGTGTGCTAAATTAAACTCAGTGTTAAGGTTGACCAGTTGATGAACATGACGTACATCTACTACACATCTTGAGATGATACCATAAAAAATTCAGTTCAACTTGTTTTCAAATTAAGATAGAAAGCAATTAAGTGAGTAGAATCATACACATTAACATGTTAACACGCATGATCATCTAAAGTTTACCAAACAATCAGAAACCAAGAATTATACACCATGATTAAACTATTAACCCGATTGTGACTATATTGACACCCATGTTGTTGATGATCGATATAAGAAAATCGGTGTAGAATCCATCCTAAAATGATTAAGTACTCTCGGATAATCAAATCTCCTTTTTTATGCTATAATTATAAACATTTACACTTACATAATTAACATGTATCTATCACCTTTTTTTATTGAATATGTCATGTTTGGGTTGACTTGTTTAACTCATTTTGTAACACTCACATCTCCACGTATACGACAGCGGAAGACTTTGTAAGACGAGATGGGTTGTCACGTTGGGTAACCGGGTCAGAACACATGATATAGAATACGTAAACATCACATAATGGATGTCATAATACAAACAGAGTACATAACTGCTAGGGTTTCAAAGTTACAAAGTACATATTGAAGACTAATCAATAGGGGTCAAACAGTTACACCAAAACATAATAATAATCTTCAATCCCGTACTCTACCCTGCATATATATAAATCTTCACCAACCTTAGTTACCTGAAAAATGGCTAGTTTTGAAAGGTCAGCGAAAAGCTGGTGAGTCCGTAAGTTTGACTCGAAAAATAGTATATCACATTATTATATTATGCCATGTGTTACGGAACTACACAAGCAAATGAATACACCACTTAAAACCACAACCGAACCTTTATGGCAACCACAAGAATGAAAATAAACACACGCTATCTGCACTTGGCGGTGGAGGCATGA
>WOUH02000031.1:8079992-8090925 GCA_009936405.2 Stevia rebaudiana
AATTTTAACCACAAAATCACGTAGCCGACTCGGTAAAAAGTACCCGCCCAAGCCTACCCGCCCACTACCTGATGTTAGTGGCAGTGGTGTTGCCGATCCATTAGCAATGCCGATTAGAGTACCCGATGGGTACTCCCTCCAACCTAAGATAATGAAACTTGTTGCTAAATTTTCTAGTTTGGTATCTAGTGGCGTTTGGTTGACCAATTTAGTAAATATCTACTCAAGCTTATACGAAATCTGTTAGGTGATATCATCACGACTCCATCGTTTGGAGAGCCGGCCTCCATCACGATTCTCCCTCTCTCACTCAATCATCTCACCGAAAACATAATCTATCTCAACCTCGTATCATCTATCATACCCATATCGACATATATACCAACCAGACAACCACCCTAAGAAGGTTATTACACATGATATCATAGAAGTATTTACCCAAGAAAATTCCTCTATAAAATAGGGACTTTTATGAATGGTGAGATAAATAGTAACAGATTTTACCTCTAATTAATAAAGACCCCGTATCATAAACACAGGCTAGTAATTTTTTTGTCATTTGTTTAGCACACGCTCCCATTACTTTGTTGTCATTTGTTTCGTACACGCTCCATGTGATAGTGTGTCAAATATCAAACGTTATAGATTTGTCTACTTTACCACTGATGATAATCATAATAAGTATGAACCATTTCCACGTTCAATTCACTAGTTTTTAATTATCTGTCTTTATCATAAACACGATAAATATATAAAAAAAAAAATCTTATAGGAAAACATCAGCATGGGAGTAATTAATATTATAAATAAGAAATCTACATGGCTCTGTTATCTGCAAAAGTATATCATTTCAAAACGTTCTTAATTTTCTTTATAATATTATTAGAGTATGCATGCTAGAAATTATTAGTTTCTTAAAAGGTTACTTATATAGCATTTATTTCTAGTAAGTAAATTTTTTTAGCTAAATAAACAATGTGTTTATTTCATAGTTTAACGAACACATGCTATATTAAGAGTGATATAAAATTTTATTAAATTAGGTTTATAGATAAACTTAATACGAAAGTTAGTTAAAGCATGAAGTGACGTTAAATAGAAAACAGGTTAAAGTATAAAGTGGACCATGTATATTTTTACAATGTAAAAAGTCAACACATTTTGGTAGTCCAAGATATGTCAACGGGAAATTATTATTTATATTGACTTGTTTGACAGACGTGTGAAGCATATTACGCGGTTGAAGTAAGTCTTTCACTTCCAATATTGACTTTGTTTCTAAAAGTCTTAAAGTCTTTAGTCTTAAACCAAAATTTGGCATCCTTCCCTTCTTCAACAACAGATTAAAAATAATTTAAGTGTTCATTCACTCGTAACAATTTTGCTTGCTTCTCAACAAAAGTGTATCTTGAACATTTCACAAATACTTTAATATAACTTTTGAAAATCTATTAGTATGAAGAAACTAAATTATGTATGTAGAGTAAATTGATGGGATAAAAAAGTGTAACTTCTGAAATATTGTGATTAAAAGTTTAAAAGTGTGATCTAATCGTATCAGAGGGATGCATTTGATTATCTGTATAACTGTATTAATTAGTATGAGGTGGATATAACCGAAACACGTTTAAGTTAAGAAAACCCCCAAAACTCCAATATGTTTCGACTTTTTTAAAATTTTAATTTTTTTAGATAAATTCTAAGACTTTTGTTGCGAAAAAATGTAAAAACGTGCCGACTATTTTTTTAAAAAGGAATTCTACAAAACCAGCTAAAAGCTACATAACATGTGTTACATATGTAACATTTTGCTTAATATTTGAAAAACCAATTTTTTATTATTTTTTACATATTTAAAAAAAATTTATTACTAAGCGTCTTTTAAGTTTTTTTTATAATAAAGTGACGAAATAACATTTAAAATTGAACCCTTATAAAAAATATTTTTTTTAGATTTAGTTTTCTATCTTTTCTCATCTCAAATATATAAATGTTCGTAATTATATTTCAATTTCCATTTCATGTTTTACACTAAATGTGCATAAATTTTAATTATCTCTAATGCTTAAATTCAATTTATTTTGTCGTTTCCATGAAGTTGAGGAGTACTATATTTTTAATGTCTTATTTTCCGTGTTTACCGGGTTTTAGTTTTGACTTTTGACGGGATGTAAGATGTTTCAACTTATTTCCCTTGGATGTATGATGCGTGGGGCCATTTCCAACATTTTGTTTGATAGAATATGGAGATTTCATAACCCACTTGAAGTGCGATAAAAAAATTTATTTTTATTCTTCGAGCATCAATATATATATTTTTTTTTTTAAAAGAAAACTTCTATAGAAAACCACCCGAAAACCTGAAACCAGGCCGGGGACCGAGAGGAAACAAACAACTACATATTCACAAAGTTACACCAATCCAACCAACGAATTGATTTATGTTTAGACCTATTTTTGTACCACATAAAACCCAAGATTCTAATCTCACTAAACACGTCATCGATTTTAGCTTGAGTACCCGAGAATCTGATTCCGTTTCTAGCTTTCCAGATGCACCAACTTCTGAAATATTAATGTTGAGTGTATGTATGTATAAATTCTCAAAATATTACGTCATCACTGTAACAAATGTAGCATGTTAAAATGTAAGCATGTGTAATACTATCACAATAATAGGGTTATGTTGAAATAAAATAACTTTTTATTGTAAGAGGAGTAAAAATGATTTAAAATTTATATAATCGACTTAAACGAATTCCGACCGAACTCATTTCAACGGAATTATAACCGTCTAGTCAAAATTTACAATCTTAAATTTTATGGTTAACCTTCAGTGTTTAGCTTTAATATTAACTTTATGGTTTAGTTTTAGGGTTTAACTTTTATGGTTTAACTTTATGATTTAACTTTTAAAGTTTCTACTATGTCTCTTGATTCTATTCTTAAGCGTCATTTTGCATTTTTATAGTAATTAGGTCATGTTTGTCTTCCTCTATATTTTTACTATATGGTATTTTCGTACACTTCGAATATGTCTTGGATTTTATTTAGAAACAAAACGCTCTATGTTTCGAGTTGGAATTTATTCTAAGCCTAGCCGGTTTTAATAATGGTTTTAGTAATATATTTTTTTACTTGTAATAAATTTGATTTCATGTTTGATAATCCTCAAATTGCTGAAGACGTAACGTTGCGACTTAAATTTTATTCGTAATTTAGCATGGTCAATAATGTTATGTTTTTTACTTCTTTTTGTTAATCTTCATTTTCATAATATGCACTATATATTTATGTTTTGTACAGGGCCGGTCCTGAGAACTTTAAAAAATTATGGGGCCTAGGGCAAGGACAAAAACTAGGCCCCTAAAAAACGAAGTCAACAAATTTTTGGTAGAACTCAAGTGTTTAATAGAATGTGCTTATTGACGTAATAGATTATGAGTATATCTGGTAGGTTTACTTAGATCAAATTTTAATGTGTTTAATTGATTAAAATGGGTTTTATTCAAACTTTGAAACTTTCTAGTTGGCGTTAATTTATATGTTTTATCTATAAAGATATTATATATAATAATATTTGAAAATTTTGGGGCCCTAAAATAACGGCGCCCTGGGCGGTCGCCCACCTTGCCTTCCCTTCCGGACCGGTCCTGGTTTTGTATGTACTTTACTGACATGTTTTTAAACCAAACGAACGTAATCACATACGTTTTTCTAAACATATTAACCATGTCTAAAACCCATCGTAGCGAGCAGGGTTTCGTTTATATATACTAACCAAATCAAATCTAGTAACTTAAAATTACATATAAACTCATCATGTCCAACTAAATTATTTTGTTATTCACCAGGACATGATTTTTGAAGTCATTAATTTCAACAATTTAAAAATATTTCAAAATTATTTAATATGTTTAGTTGTAATTGATACGTACATTAGATATAAGTATTTAAATAAAAATTCCACATTGTCGGAATGTACAGATCGATTCATTGATTCATAAATGGACAAAGAGTAGTGATCGACTTTTCGAGAAAGAAATACTCCAATGCCTTATAATGATTAAATTATTTGACTAATATTAATATATTGTCTTATTCATGCTTAATCATGAGCATTTTTATTGATAAAGTGTAGTAAATATTTTACGATTCTCCACATTTAAATACATTTAATCTAAAAAGCCCTTTTGTTATTGTTATTATGAATTTATGATATTTAACTAAACTAAATCGGTTATAAGATTATTCCAACAAATTACATATTGCACCAAAAGAAGAGTGTGTGACGACCACTTGCGATGGGCAACAATTCAATACCTTCGTGTCACGGAGCTACATACGACTTGATTAATACGAATACAATTAGATTATAGTGTTCATCTTGACCGTTAACAAACAATATTAAAAAATTACTTCAAGATCATGTTTGATGAGATTAATCTTGATGTTATATTTTATTTATTATTTAATGTTTATTTAATTGTTTATGTTTATCTTAATGATTAGGAGTAAGAGTTTGAGTTGAATAAGTTAACTTGGTGATCAAGTTATTGTAGTCTATAAATAAGAGTTTAATGAGTCTTTATTTTGTGTGGTCTTTTAAAGAATAATATTAAGAAGTTTTTTTGGTTTTATTCAACGTATTTTATTGCGTTTTATATGTATTCGATCCAATTGGTCCAACAATTGGTATCAGAGCTTGACAACGGTATTAACTGGATCGAAGATTACCACCAGCGAAAGGAGAAGACCGGTTGTGTGAAGCAATCGTGTTTGAGGTCGAATTTGTGAAGGATCGATCATAGCTGTGAAAGCTTGAATCGTGTGAGGCGACAAAGAAGTGAAAGAGAGTCGTGTGATACGATAAAATCAAGGTGTGATACCAGCAAAGAAAACGATCCGTGAAAGATCGTCTCATGATATCTGTGTGAATCAGAGAGAAAGAATGACGAATTAGAAGAGGGTAAGAACAAAAAGTAAACTTGTTCGTCGATCAGGTCAAAAGGTGGGTTTATCGTTATTCTGAGTATTGAAGTCAAACAAATTCAAGATTGGAGAATTTGTGGATATCCTTTAATTTGCCGTTTTAGAATTTAGAAAGATTATGGCGGTGCGTGATAGAAGATAATTTCTATATTATTAATTCTTTATTATCTCCTTAACTTGAGGGCGGTGTTTGACTGATACAATATCTTTTGAAACAAGTTTCGATATTATAAAAGGGAATCAAAGGCATCAGTAGGGTGAGATCGAGAATAAAGAAAAATGAAAAATTCATAGCAGTTAGTTCGTTTTTTATTAGTGTGAAGATTTATTAAGAAGCAATGTAAGATTAGAAGATGGCAGACAACCCGTCGGTTAACGCGACCGTACCAACCCGTGAAGTAAGTAACGTGACGTTACATTGCCCGAAGTTAACATCGACTAATTATACTGTTTTGTCGATCATGATGGAGACGATTCTAGCCGCTCATGGTTTGCAAGAGACCATTGATCCTGTGACAGGAGGCGCGGTAGAAGATAGGAAAAAGTACATGGCGAAAGCATTGATTTACCAATCAATACCCGAAGATGTTCTTCTTCAAGTTGCCAAACATAAGGATCTAAACGACGTGTGGGAAGCACTTAGAGTTCGATATTTGGGAGCCGAGAGGGTTCAAAAGGCTCGTTTGCAAACACTTAGAAACGAGTTGGGATTATTGAAGATGAAGGAGACATAAACTATTGATGATTTTGCTGATAAGTTGAGCGGGTTACAATCTAAATACAAAAGTCTTGGGTCGTTGCTTGGTGATGAGGTACTTGTGAGAAAGTTTTTAAATTCTATGCCGGAAAAATATTTGCCTATAGTCGTCTCAATAGAGCAATACTTAGAGATTGAGACAATGCCTTTTGAAGAAGTGGTGGGACGACTAAAAGCTTATGAGGAAAGGGTGAAACCTCGAGACATAACCGATGACTTACAAAGTAAGTTATTACTCACTCGTGATGAGGAACGGGGTAAATCGAGAAACGATAGTGATTATCGTCAACAAGGCCGTGAAGGTCGTGGATGGGTTAGCCGTGATGGTAGAGGTCGTGGTAGAGGCAGAGGTCGTGGAAGAGGTTGTGAGGACCGTTCTAGCTCAAGTCATGAACAACGTGAGCAAAGCGAAGGTAGAGATAAGTCAAAGATTCAATGTTATCGATGTGAAGATTTTCGTTACTTTGCATATGAATGCATGAGTCGACTACCAAAGGAGGAAGTGGCTAATTTTGCTCGAGAGGATGAACCAACACTGTTTTGAGAGTAAACAGATGCATATCAAGATTAAGGGGGGAGATTGATTAATCTTGAAGTTATATTTTATTTATTATTTAATGTTTATTTAATTGTTTATGTTTATCTTAGTGATTAGGAGTAAGAGTTTGAGTTAAATAAGTTAACTTGGTGATCAAGTTATTGTAGTCTATAAATAAGAGTCTAATGAGTCTTTATTTTGTGTGGTCTTTTAAAGAATAATATTAAGAAGTTTTTTTAGTTTTATTCATCGTATTTATTGCGTTTTATAAGTATTCGATCCAGTTGGTCCAACAGTTTCGTCGCCGACGTAACAAAGCAGATTCACCATCGGCATCGGTGGTGTGATGTGTCGGTCTAGACGTGGCTTTTACGGAAGTGAATGGGTTTTACTGGTGGATCGAGGAAGGTGTATGGGGCAACAAGTGTGGGTATATATATATATATATATCGGAGAGTTGCTCGAGTGATGGCTTTTGTGGTAGATGGAGAAGATGCGTGTGAATCTCTTAGTGAAGTAGAACATGCCATGGTTATGGTGGTGAAGAAATACATAGGAGAATGAAGTGAAGATGTGGGAAATAATAGGTCATTGTCCTATGGAATTTGGAAAAGAAAACAATGTTTGTTAATTGTTAAACGGTGTGGTGTCAACAGTAATTCTTACATTTGAGGATCTTACTTGAATCCATAAAATATTTTAAGACTGTCAATATAGTTAAGAAATAGGATGGAGTAGCTTTTTATTTTTAGATACTATTTTTGTTTTTTTGTGTTTTTTAAGAATATGTACATAAATAATGATTGTGTTAAAATTTGCTACGCTGAACGACAAGTCAATGGTGACCCTCTATGGATTCCTTTATATAAAATGCAACTAAACTTCAATGATATCATAGATTGCATCAATGCAGAAAAAGTTCACAAAATGAACGCATTTTAGTTGCTCAAAATAATCCTAACAACTAGCGATTAATGGAGTTGCTGATCGATTATATGGTCAACATGATGATCTCTTGACATTTTCTAACGTCTTGCTATTATTTTAATTAATGGCAGGCGTTAAAAAAAAAATCTCTTACAGTAAAAGATATCAGTTAATGCCTCGTGTCAATCTCATAATTTTTTTAAAAACTTTGTTTAATTTGTTTTATTAAAATTAGATAAAGATTTATTGGTATATTCATATTAGTTATTCATCATTCATCTATTTTTTTCATTATCAGTAGTAAGTAATATACACACTTAAAATATTAAATAGCATTAGCAATATTATATTTAATTTTTTATAATGGTTTTGTAAAATAAATTCACTATTACAATTTTGTTTAAGTTTCTTATTGTTTCATTTCGTTTTTCAAATTTAGTTGTTTTATCTTAAATATAACAATGTTATTGTTGTATGTAATAGATATACTTCATTGATGTAAATTTTTTACTTAATTTTATGAATATTATATAATTACATACTTTTTATCATTCAATTCTGTGTTTATAACATAATAATTTTGTAAATATATATAAACAGAAGGGAAAGTGGATGATATTTTGATGACATCATTATGTAGACTCTAGAATAAAGCCCATCTAAAATTAATGTCCAGCCCATGCTTTGCAAAAGCCCAAACAGTTTTGCAGATGGATTGTTCTTTCGAAGGAACTGTAAGCTTTCTGTTCATCCATTGAAAAATTCGAACACACGAATTGGAGATCGGTATGATCTTCGCATCCGATCGACTAATTTGAAGGAAAATTGGGGAGAAAATGACATTTATTATCTAGCTTGACCTTTGAAGCCAGTACAAGCTCTCCGGTCGCCACCGTCTCCGGCGAGAATGCATCCATTGCCTTACTAAGTTACGGAAGTCGGGTAACTCATACAGCTCCCTCTTATTTCTTAATTAAAGTCCTATTATTTCGTTGTTTACTACTCAAACTATTAATGTTGAATTCATAGTTTCATACTGGAGTTTGTCATATTGAATGCTAACTTACGATCCTTGCAGTTAAAACTTTTATTGAGGTAATGATTTGTTAGGATCCTGTGTAAATTAACACTTTGATTAGTATAATTGTATAATTTTCTCAGATTATCCTCTCGATTAGTTTCTTCTGTGTTTCTTACAGAATATTAACACATTAATTGCCACTTGCTATTATATTACTTTTCTTTAGCTTGACTTAGTGCTTCGGACATGCTTTTCCAAAAATTAAATTTCACTCTATTAATTACACAATTTAGTATATATTCATTAGTAATGTTTCCTTAACATAAAGACTGATGGTAGATTTATTTAACATGGGGTAGATCAGCTTATGGGTGGCGATTGGTGATCAAGTGTCAATTGTTGCCTGCAAATGCACAGAGTTTATTTATGATTCTTTAATGAGAAAATCAAGTTGTTTAAAATGTAATGTTTTCCAGCCTTAGCTTAAGTAATATAGTATTTGGTATTTACCAATGTTTTGAAGTTTATTGGACATACAACTTTTTATCTTCTTATGTTTTGTGTTCAAGTCTTCTAGTTTGTCTGTTAGCGTGATCTTATCTAATTATTGAAGTAATTATAATTGCATGTTCTGTACACTATCTTTGGTTGTAGATGTTTTACTATCAAATACAATATTATTTAATTAACTGCCTATTTGGTTGATAATGTGAGCAATATTCTTGTGTTTCCTTGAGTTTGGACATAGAGAAAGGGCTGTCAAGAAATTTCTTAAACATTACAATTTTATGTATTTGTATGTTTTAACTTATGATATATAATCTGATTCAGTTTCAATTTTTGTTCACATGTTTAAGCTTGACTCAGTATGGATCTACTCTGCAATGCTTACTCCAATACTTCAGATGATGATGAAGAAATTGAAAAACACGCGCTTCCTCCCCCCAAACGGGTCAAACCCGCATACCCACATTCATCAAGCAGAACTTTGCCTGTTGTTGGCCCAAATCAATCAAAAAGTATTTCAACTGAAGCACCTATTGCAGGAAGATACATATCAAAGCGAGAACGTGCACTCATGTCATCTGCTTCTCAAACTCCCCAAGCGGGACCCACAACTTCTTCAGCTTCTTCCCCTGGTTTGGTGTTTTAACTTTCTTTTATTGATTTAGTTTGCTTCTCTCATTTCCTCTTTTTTTTAAAATTTTTTATTTCTGTAGGTGTGCGTAATTCGGGTCAACCTAATAACCCAACTGGTTTAATAAAAATTATGTCAGAACTCTAGTAAGAAATTTAAATTTTTAAAATTCTAAGTAGTCCTCACAGCATTTTAAATAACATTTCCAAATTTCTATATAGCCCGAATAAGAAATTAACAATTCTTAATTGAAAGCAAATTTTTTGTCAAATCTCCTGATAAAGCACAATTATTCGGTAAGAATTAAATTATATAAATCACAACAATTTAGTCAAATTAATAAAACGTGAGGACTTGATCATATGTGCATTCAAAACTTGATTAGATGTTTACTTTTTAGGTAATGTCGCCTCATTGTGTTAACATATGAATAAAATAGTCATACTTATACTCATTTATACTGTAAGCCTATAGATGATTGATTAAAACTAACCTGAGCAGATTGTATTTATACTCAGTTTTTTAATCAAGAAAAAAAGATAAAAATAATGTTGCGATCTTATGAAAGCTAATTGTTTTTACCCATTAATCATGTAAAAGTAAATATATACTGCTGGTTTATTAACTGTTAATGTACCCACATGCGCTGACTATTACTTATTTCGTAATCTTAGTGTTCAAAATAGTGTCTACTGTCTAGTAATATCAGTTAAAGGAAGCATATCAGATTCATACATACGAAAAGACATTTTGTTATTATTAAAGAATCGAACAAAGGACCACTTAAATTCTTTCCATGCGTCTGAGCGGATTACCACAGCTCTTACTGGCCATACAAAAGCTGTGAATGCAATACAATGGTCAAAAACTCATTGTAAGTTCTGTCTTTACTACTAAATTATATTTTATCATAAGTTTTATTCCTCATCCTCTGCCTCAATGATTCATGCAATTATATATTGTTTTCTTCTTTTATGATTTAAGGAAATCGAAATGCGTTTGCAAACATACTTGCGTTGATCAATAAGCTCTTAGCAACTGAGTATTAGATTAAATTCAAACTTTTAATACGTGTTCTCGTATAATAAAAGATAGTTTGCAGCACATCTTCTTGCATCTGCGGGTATGGATTCTTCTATATATATATGGAATGTATGGAACACGGAACAGAAAAAATCACGCGTATTCAACATTCATACCGCAGCAGTAAAAGATATCCAATGGTCAAATCAAGGTCTTTCTTTACTCTATTGTGGCTACGATTGTTCGTCAAGACTAATCGATGTTGAAAAAGGGTTAGAAACTCAGGTATTTAAGGAAGATCAAGTTGTTGGAGTTGTTAAATTTCATCCCAATAATTCAAACCTTTTTCTATCCGGCGGGTCAAAAGGTGTTATTAAATTATGGGATATTAGAACCGGGAATGAAGTGAATCAGTATTCTCGTGGTCTTGGCCCGATTCTTGATTTGGAGTTTATGAACGATGCACGCGAATTTATTTCTTCGAGTGATGAATCCAAAAGCAACATCAGTGAGAATTCAATTGTTGTTTGGGATGTT
>WOUH02000031.1:8092327-8109213 GCA_009936405.2 Stevia rebaudiana
CACCCACTTAAACTCCGAATCACAAGTTGGTCAAGAAGAGAAAGTTGTAGAGCTCGTCAAGGGGAGTCGATTAGTGTACTGATCATCTCAACTTGGCCGGAACCACCGTCGGAAATTTTTTTTAAATGAGTTTTTTTGAGATGGATTGATGGTTTTTGGGTAATATTTGAATTTCATTTGATTTTTTTTAAATGGCATTTACGGAGCTCCCAAAAATCAAATGAAATTCAATATTACCCAAAAACCATCAATCTATCTCAAAAAAACCCATTTTTTAAAAATATTCTATCTCCATCGCCGGACCACCGTGTCTTGGCCGAAATCTTAACGGTGTTAGTGTATATTTGACGGGGTTCTGGTGTAGGAAAATATATCAAAAGTAGGGACTGTTGTGGGACAAGTTTGAAAGTGGGACTGGCAGCAGACAACCCGTCAAAGTAAGGATTATTAAAATCAATTTTCTTTTTTTATAGCAACACTATACTCGTTTGAAAGATTAAAAAATGCTCGCTTTATGGTATAATTTTTTTTTATATAATGTCATATAAAAAAGTTATTAATGTTCTAAAAAAAATAGGGGACCTTGAAAAAAAGTCAATAAATGGTTCATTACTAAAATACCATTTCAACAATATTTTTAATTATAACCATTGGTTAATGATCCATTAGCTCTAAATACTTCTTAGAGCATTCACCATAACTTTTCCATCTCTATAATTCAATATTTTTTTGGTTAAATAACATTTTTTAAACCTTTATAAATAGTTTTTCTCTTTCACTCACTTACAACGATTTTAAAAAATTATTGAACCAACATCATTACATTTTCTCTTTCAATCTCCATATTTTTTTTTCCTAAATATAGAGAATGTGCAAAAAATCTCTTAACCAATTCGGCCACAACCACTCACAACTAACATCAAGTTTAAGGGTGATAGAGGTACGTCCTGGCCGAAGCGAACAATATCTAAATGCGGCCGACCCAGACTGTTACAAATAATATCAGAGAAAAGGCTGAATTGGTGTGTCAGCGAGGACGTTGGGCTCCCGTAAAGGGGTGGATTGCAATATCTCACATCGGTTGGGGAGGGGAACGAAACATCTTTTATAAGGAGGCGGATACGGGATACCTTTGCTATCAAGACGTGATTTTCCTGAGCAAGCAACTCGTCGGGTGAAAACAAACCGTGAGGACGATGATGATACTTCTCAACCAAAACGGATAATATCTTGGTACAACCGACTTAGATGATTATTCGATTCAAACTTATTTCTTTGTATACACCTTACGTCAAACATATAATGCAACTTACTTAAATTATAAACCCAAGACAAAAATAATATGATTTATTGGATTTTGAACTTTTAGGCTTTCATCACATTTTGATTTGATACATTGTTTATGTGATTAAATTTATGTAATTTTTTTTTTATTTCGATGATCCTATTCGACCCGGTGGAGAATATTTTTTAAACATTTGAATATTTTATAACAGTGTTAAAATAATTTTATAAATATAATAAACCTAATTAAGTATTTACTTTTTTACAAAACTTGAAAACTAGTTACTTTTATTATAAATAAACCCAAAAATAAGTCGTTCTCAAACGTTATCAAACTCGAGCTCGACTGTGCTTTAGCCTAGAAATCCTATTTTTCTGTGAATCTGTCTTTGAAATTAGTGAATTAAGCTTCATAAATACCCAAAATTATTTACAAAATACAACCGTGCCACTTTCTTTGATGCAGAGTTATTTGCACCTTAAACACCACATTCTAACTTCTTCCTATATAAACACCACATCGTATCTTCTTCCTCCACACAACAACACTTTCTCTCTCTAAAACTTCCCACTTTCTCTCTCTAGTCTCTACACCATCACGGTCCACCACCATGCCGGAAGCTCCAACCGACGGATTCACCGCCGGCGACTGCATTCTCACCGAGAAAAACAACAAATCTCTTGAGTTGATAGAAAATGTCACCTCAAACCCCGACGAAGTTCAACAACGAATCTTAACTGAAATACTCACCCAAAATGCTAATGTCGAATACCTCCGTCGCCACCGTCTCTCCGGCGACACTGACCGTGAAACGTTCAAAAAACTTATTCCGGTGGTCACCTATGAAGATTTGCATAATGATATCACTCGTATCGCCAATGGCGATAAATCTGCCATTCTTTCTTCACACCCCATTTCTGAATTCTTAACAAGGTACCAATTTCAAAAACAAAAACTCAACGATTTCATAATAGAAACTCACTATAAAGTGTAAAAAGTTGATTGATTTCATAATAAAAGCTCCATGACTTCATATTATTATTATATCACTTTAACTCGGGCGTGTATCTTAACATGTTAGCTTGATCAAAAAAAATAATAATAATATTTGTAAATTTGCAGTTCTGGAACTTCAGGAGGAGAGCGGAAACTAATGCCCACCATTGATGAAGAGCTCGAAAGAAGATCATTCTTATACAGTCTTTTAATGCCGGTGATGAATCAATTTGTACCCGGTTTAGATAAAGGAAAAGGGATGTATTTTTTATTTATAAAATCCGAAGCAAAAACTCCTGGTGGGCTTGTGGCCCGACCCGTTTTAACCAGTTACTACAAAAGCTCCCATTTTAAAGAAAGACCCTATGACCCGTATACCAATTACACCAGCCCGAATGAAACCATTCTCTGCCCCGACTCATATCAAAGCATGTATTCCCAGATGCTTTGTGGGTTGTACCTTAACAAAGAAGTTCTTAGGGTCGGTGCGGTTTTTGCTTCCGGGTTCATTCGGGCTATTCGGTTTCTAGAAAAGCATTGGAGTCTTTTGAGCCATGACATCCGTACGGGTACTTTAAATTCCGTTATAACTGACCGGTCCGTTAGAGAATCCGTGATGAAAATAGTGAAACCCAACCCGAATCTTGCGGATTTTATCGAACTTGAATGTTCGAGGAAATCGTGGCAAGGGATTATTACCCGATTATGGCCAAACACGAAGTATGTTGATGTTATAGTCACCGGGTCAATGGCTCAATATATACCAACTCTTGATTATTATAGTAATGGGTTACCTCTTGTGTGTACAATGTATGCATCTTCCGAGTGTTACTTTGGTGTTAATTTGAACCCACTTTGTAAACCTAGTGAGGTTGCATATACACTCATACCCACCATGGCTTATTTCGAGTTCATTCCAGTTCAACGAAACGTAGGCATTGCAGGCATGAGCACCGCAAAAACTGAGAAAGAAAATCTACACTTGGTTGATCTAGCGGATGTTAAACTCGGTCAAGAATACGAGCTCGTTGTCACAACTTATGCGGGTTTGTTTCTACTCGAAGTTTTGATTTGTACTTTAGGGTTAATACACCCGTCTGGGTTAGGTTTCTAATACATCTACTTGTGTGTATCACTTTATGTATAAGTTTATACGTAAAGAAGAAACCTGACTCTAACGGGTTTAATTAACCCTATATTATACTAATACATTATTTATATTTTATGTCAATTTTTATACACTTGTGATGCTAATATAACAATGATTTTTGTTGTTGTAGGACTTTATAGGTATAGAGTTGGTGATGTTCTTAAAGTTGTTGGTTTCAAGAACAAAGCTCCTCAATTCAGTTTCATATGTAGAAAGAACGTGGCATTGAGTATCGATTCGGACAAAACGGATGAAGTTGAGCTACACAAGGCAGTTGAGAACGCGGTTAACCATTTGGTCCCGTTTAAGGCAACGTTGACCGAGTACACAAGCTATGCAGACACAACCACTATCCCAGGACACTATGTGATCTATTGGGAGGTTAATGAAAATGGGTCGACCCCGATTCCCACTTCCGTGTTTGAGGATTGTTGTGTTACAATTGAAGAGTCGTTAAATAGCGTTTACAGACAGGGTCGGGCTTCAGATAAATCGATAGGAGCATTGGAAATCAAGATTGTTGAAAACGGGACGTTTGATAAGTTGATGGACTATGCAATAAGTATAGGTGCTTCAATAAATCAGTACAAGACTCCAAGATGTGTGAAGTACAAACCGATTGTCGAACTCCTTAACGCGAAGATGGTATCGAGTTATTTTAGCCCACGATGCCCGAAATGGTTTCCAGGCCACAAGCAGTGGACCGGTGTTAACTGATTCTGGATTTACTTAGATAGCAAGTTAATTATGCTGAAAAATAAAATAGAAAAATGTTTGTTTGGATCATTTTACAAACTCCAAATGTTATGGTATGTGAGAAGTACTTTCCAGTTTCCAGTAAGTCGGGTCTTGTGGTGTATGTACAAAAGTAATTGGCAATCAAAGAACATTTACGGTGTCCATTCTTAATTTTAGCTATACTAAGACCCTTTAACATGTCAATTACAACAAAAAATATAACAAAAACAATTATGTTTTATGTTTGAACTTTTAAAACAGATAATAATAATGTTATGAAACCAGCCGTGACAGCAAAGTATAAAAAGAATGTTAAGGAAGAGAGATCAATTTATTTCATTAATCAACTCTATAATGAAAATGAGTTTAGGATCGCAAATAAACAATGCGTTCAACAAACATTTGTGAAATGTTCGGTGGCAAGTTAGATTACCTTAATTTATTGCTTTATTAATAAGAGAACGAACATAAACAAGAAATTGTATCTGTTTAGTTAAATAAACGAGCATGAATAAATTTATGTTTGTTCATCTGCTTACATTAATGTTCGATAACATGTTTGTTAATGTTAATTCGTTAAATATGTTTTATATCTTATAATATAATGTTTTGTTTATTACTTTAACATTTAAACTATAAACTTACTCATTTTAAGTTTATATTTTGTCCAAAACTTAATTATTTAAAACTTAAATCTTTTAGACATTATTATTGATAACAACAACATATTAAAACTATTTTTCTAACTTATGCGTGCTTTGTGTGTGAAATTTTCATATTAAATTGTTTGAAATTATATTTAATAGTGTGATTATATGTCATTTAGTAGGATTAACATTGATGCTTTTCTGTAAACCCTAAACGTGGGATTGTGTGAAAAAAATTCGACTCTTTAAGGCTATGAGGTGTGGTGTGACTCACACACCACTCATGCCCCAACACCGTCCCCTTCTCATGTGAGTGGGCGTTGCCCACCACACCATGGGTGTAGCTATGTCAGTGCCCTCAAAATCTTTTTTTTTTCAACTATCACAATACACCACCTGATCACACTCACACTCGTATTTTTTTACTCACTCAAACTCACTTGGGCATTCCATCTCCAAGTGAGTGCCCAATAAACACTAACACTCACACTGCGTGACGCCTACGTGACACTCTCACTCACACTCACTCACCCGAACACATCGCATTGTCTAATAAACAAACACGAACAAATTTTTTTGTTCAATTATGTGTTCGTAAAGAAATTCAATGTTTAACAAACGAACGTAAACAAAGCTTTGTTTGGTTCTGTTCAGTTCTTCTACAAGGTCGTTTTTATGATATGGAATCAGCAAGATTTTATTCTATTTTAAAAAAGCATCAAATTTTTTTAGTAAATTTACTATTTTCTAAAATATACAAGCTTGATGTCCAAAAATCAAAGTCAAAAAAGGAGAAGTATATATAAAGTCAAAGCAGCCTTACAAGTTGCAATCACAAAAGCAAAGTAAAGCATAACAAGTGCAATTAAAATTTAAAAGTCAACTCTTGCTTCCACCTCACAAAGTGTGGATTACTTTAAGGGTTATCCTAAGTCCTAAGATAATTAAGTTTTAAAAGAATGTGCGACATTTTCATAGTTGTCTAATGTCTACTTAAAGCAACTATAGGTTCTTCCTAAGACAATTATATATCATTGTTGTGTAATGTGATCATTGGATTAACATAAAAGCATGATTAAGTATAAGTAAAGATGAGACATATCTATTGCGTCAATAATTAAACAAATTATTTTAGTGTCTAAACAAATAATAACTAATCTTGTTAGTGTATGTTTAAACTACAATGGTAATAGTCAATAATAGTCTATGCGATTATAGAAAAACTTTGGGTGCGTTATTCCAACCAACGAACTTTGAGTTTCAAAAACTCATTCATATATCTTCACTTAATTTTGGACATTGTTTAATATGTTCAGAAGCTCTCTCGTAGTATAACTCAATAAACCGAAAGATCTTGTTTTTAACCTAATATGTTTTCTGGTCTCAACTAATGATAACTTCGGACTTCATGATTAATTAAACGCTTTGATCTAAGTATATATTATAAGATGAAAAGTAATATATCTTCCTTGTTTTCTTGATTTGATGTAGAGTACATTTTAAAAATCGAAAGCACTAAGGTCAAAAGTCACGTCCAAACATCTCCTTTTTGCTAAAAGGAGTTCATGGGAAATGGCATGCTCCTACGTAGAATTCAAGTGCACCATTCAATCATTTGAAAACTGAATATTATTAGCACCACACTAAATATTTACTATTTAGTCACCTGATATTTTTTAGTCACGAGAATAGTTTAAATATATATGAGTCGAATCGGTGAAATCAAATTTAAAGAAATGATTAACGTTTATTAATTACAAAAATGAGATGTACGTGTTAAGTTATTATAAAAAAAAATAAGTAAAAAAAACCACTACTTAAGTTTTAAAAATTTATGAACATGGCACAATGACAAATTGAATTTTAATAATTTAAATTATGACAGACACAATGAAAAATTAATCTGAACTATAATTTTGGCTAAGAATAATCAGAACCATCACTTTGGCTGTCAATAACAATCATAAAAGTAAAAAATATCAAAGATTACATCTTGATTTATAAATATTTTCACTCATTTTTTTATACGGTTTTGTATTCCATTTATAATTATTCTTTTGATACAAATTGATAGGAAATCAAGTGAAATTTTTTTATAAATTTCCTTCTGAAATTGTCATTAGCCAAAGTGATAATTAAGATTATTCTTAGGCAAAGTGACAATTTGAATTATTATTGGCCAGTAAGTTATAAGTTATAGTTTATATTATTAAAATCCAGTTTGCCAAAAAATTATTTATTAGATACGTAATATTTTTTATTAAAACAAGTTTTAAAATAAAAAATTGTAACCTTTTCTTATATGTATGTAACACAAAACATAAGTTTTTTTTTAAGCATGTGTGTAACACACGAGCTAAAAGTTTTTATTTTTTTTTTATTTTTTATAATATCATATATTTCATATTAAAAAAAACTAACAAAATTTGATTGTTACAACGAGTTTTCATATGTTTTTTTTTTACTTAAATAGGTATTCATTTATATATATATTGATCTTATTTTAAAAATATCAACATTAACAAATCTTGAACTTTTAACAATGATGTGACTTGGGTCGTTAGTACGTGTGAGCATTATTGAACATTTGAACTACCTACCCAACCCAAGCTAGCCTTGAAGGATCATTGGATTAGCGAGAAATCATCAAGAATTTAGCTTTCGATCTCAAAGTTGGATGAAGGATTGAAGTCTAGAAGGTACATCGTAGATCTCGGCTACGGATTTTTTTTAAATGAGTTTCTTGACACGAGTTGTTGGTTTTGGGTAAGATTTGCAGTTTCTTTTGTTTTCTAGGAGCTCCGTCAATGACATTTACGAAGCATCCATACATGCATGTCAATTACTAGGTACATGGTCAAGTGAGGTGTCAGCATAAAAAGAAGCTCCGTAAATGACATTTACGTAGCATGTGAGGTGTCACTTCATACTACATGAATAGATGAAGTGTACAATGCGTGCAATGTCATTCTTTTCCATTTACTAAATCTAGTTTTTCTTATTAACAAAGCATTATATTAATTAATAATAATTATATACTTTAAAATGTATATGTTTGTTATACCTTATAAGAAACATGTTATATCTAAGTTCTAAGCTTTATGTTTTTTTTACTATCCACCTTTTAAGTTGAATACTTAGGCATTCCAACTTGAAACAACTTGAGAAGTACTCCGAGATCCGTACATCAAATAAGTTAAAAAAAAAACGAACTGATTGGTTAAGATGTAACAAGTCATAGGTTACAATTTGAACCGAATAGTTGGTCCGGAGGCCATGATTCCCAAAGTAATATATGATAAGGGTTGGTAGTTAACATTCTATCACATTGGCCAAGTAACAACAAGTTCTAATTATACACTTAATGTTATCACTTTAAGTGAACACCAAAATTATCGTCAATGCTCGATGTTCCGTTAGTAGTACCGTTAAGTCTTTTCCAAATACACCATTAGAATTTAACGGAAATGATTCCACACGTGAAACACGGACGGCGGATATTGACGTCATGTTATATGTGACTGGTCGGGGGCACGTGTGGCAACGCACATAATAATGTTCAATTTGACTGGGCCTTTAACATATGATATGTATATCTAGTTATCTACCGTGCTTTTTCTTGTCGGGCTTCGGCCCATTATTGGCCACTCATTTGCTAGTTTATCATTTTATATCATTTTCAGAGAATTATTTGTCTTTAGAATATTGCATGACCATAAACTTTATTTTTTTCTACGATTTGCTATTATTTTAATGTAAAATACCTTTTAAATGCCTGATTAGAGTAATAAGATCTGTCATTTAGCGAGAGAAATGTGTTAAGTTGATACCGACTTTTGATCAAGGTAAATTAATAACTAAGATGAGGCGATGGATATTTTATAACTAAGAGGGAGTGTGATATAAGATATAATTGAAAAGTAAACACAGAACCATCATTGTTAAACTTTCATCTAGTTCTAAAGCTTTTTTTAACATGACCAAATTTTATACATTTCATTATTATCTTTTTAAAAAGCATTATCACATAATCTTATGATAGTATTGCTCTATAATTACACATGACTTTTTAAAAGAACTCAAAAATAAAATAAAATTTGGGAGGACATTAGTCATTCAAGATGTCGTAAGATAGGTTTGAACCTAGTTCTCTTAGAACTTCTTAGTTGTTTTGATCGTTAGGTCATCTTGTGATAGCAAAAACTTTTATTTGACCGTGCATTGTTTATATACACACAAATATGTTTTAATTAATAAACAATTTCGTTCAAAAATAAATAAAAAGATAGGTAACATGGTAGAATTATTTATATAGGTTAAGTTGTGTAACTTTACAGAAACTTCAAATGCTTCACTAATTAACATATATACTTTCTACAATAACCTAGAATTAATATACATATATATGTATCAAATTATGATAAACAAGTGCAGAAGTGCTAGTTGTTATATTAAATAAAGTATGAAATAATGGCGAGGTGAGATGAACCAGCCCAGTTTGTTTAACCATCACAAATCTTGATCGGGACACTTAGTTTGGGCTGTGATGTCATTTCCATTGACTTCTATTTCGGATTTTTGTTCTATAAGAAACACTTGATGAGTGTAACAAGTTCTAAACTATTTTATTTCAAATCATACGATTGTAATGATATAAGTTCAATCTTTTACCTGATTGAATAATAAATCGATAACAGTTTATAGAAAATTACCAATTTCCCTTCTCCCTTTGTCAAGTGACGATTTTAAAAGACGTAGCAACTGGACTGGTTCTAACCGGACAACCGGTGATTGTGTAAACCGTTGGCACATACTACAGCTTTAGCGTTGTTCTTGTTTCAGAAAATGAATTATTTTAGTATGTTTTGTTCAGTTTCATACAGAAACTACTAAGTTGAATTTACTTCGGAATGATGAAAAAAAACATGGACTAAATTGATAAGTCATAAGGGACAAGATTCGCAAATCACTTATATGTGTTATTTTTATTTACAAAATTAGAAATAGAATGATTCTACGTGTTTGACATGGCATGTGGGGTGATGTAATTAGCCGGTGGCTGATTATTAATCTAACAAAACCCTATCTTTCAAATAATATATTGTATTGTAAGTTGGACTATATATCATATCGATAAACGGTGACTTAATTCTATAAATAAATTAAAGCCACAAGCGAGGCTAGAAGTCGATAAGGATAACTTGATCTTGAAATCAACCAACGTCACTAACTCACTACCATCAACACAAAAGCCGAAAATACACGTGAGTGCATGTTTACAACCTCCTTAAAATTGAGTCTCTAAAAACTTGAATCTTAGTAGAGCTATAATAAGCTTGAGCCTAAATTGAAGCTACATAATAACCGAGTACAAGGTTAATTTGTGTGCTTAAACAAGTCTATTGGCTATATTAAGTTAAAGATGTTTTATTTAATATTAATAAATAAATATGGCATAATAGGTTTTATTAAAGACCTCTTTAATAAGCGATCTTTAATTAATAACCGAGTACAGGGTTAGTGTGCTTAAACAAGTCTATTGATTATATAAAGTTTCAATTGGTGATAAAATCGTACACAAAGGTTGTAATCATACCAAATGGAGTATAAACATAAGTGAATAAAGTCAGAGATCAACGATCCTAGAACTATTCATGATATATAACTTGTTTTAGTAAACAAATTGTATTAAAAACATACTTTGCGGAAGTCAAAACTTGTATCAACTGTTATAACTTCGAAGACTCTCTAATATTTTACGTGTTCCCGCGGAATCACTAAGTCCCGTAATCATACTTTTAGTTGATTAAGTAAAAGTTAATGTTTACTATCTTAAGAATTTTATATTGCAGTTAAATCATGATTACGAGTGGACCATTTATCAAGCTACTCGAGCCTACTCAACATACAATACAAACACTACTCATATATCACATTCAAGTTTCACATATTCCTTGAGTTATTTTTCTTAAAATGGTTTTAAAGTTTATACCATAATTTGGGCTGGTTGTAACTTTTAAGTTCTATATCCATTATATAGTCGGTTTTTCAGTTTTGGGCCGACACATACAAAATTGCACTCTGAAAATGGGCCCTAAAATGTGTTTACCAAAAGCCCAGCCCAAATTACTGCACATTCCCAAAACCCTATTTACCGATTACCATACCTCCAACCCGCCGTCGTCCCCAAACCACTGTGTGTGTGAGAGAGAGAGAGAGAGGAGTGAGAGAGAGAATAAGCAATGGGACGTGTAATCAGAGCACAACGTAAGGGAGCAGGCTCCGTTTTCCGGTCCCATACTCACCACCGCAAAGGTCCGGCGAGATTCCGGAGCCTCGACTTCGGTGAACGGAACGGTTACCTCAAAGGCGTAATCACCGAGATCATCCATGATCCCGGCCGTGGTGCTCCGCTTGCTCGCGTCACTTTCCGGCATCCGTTTCGTTACAAGCACCAGAAGGAGCTGTTTGTTGCCGCTGAGGGGATGTACACCGGTCAGTTTGTGTTCTGTGGTAAGAAAGCTAATCTGATGGTTGGAAATGTGCTTCCACTTAGATCTATTCCTGAAGGAGCTGTTGTTTGTAACGTGGAACATCATGTTGGTGATCGTGGCTCGTTTGCTAGGGCTTCTGGTGATTATGCGATCGTTATTAGTCATAATCCTGATAACGGCACCACTAGGTATACATTGTTTAATTTCAGATTACATATTGGAGTTTTGATAGCGTAATAGTTTGTTCTGTGTTTGTTATTCTTTATCACTAATTCATTCTGATACTGCAGTTAGTTTATGATCAATCAATGGAGATGAACATATTTAGCTAACATACACAGATAGTCAAATACTCAAAGCTTCATTCTGTGTAGTCTATGTAACTTTTGAACACGATTAGGATATACATATTCGTTTATTCATTTTTGTTTGTCATTGATTAAGCTAGAACCTGCAGTTATGATCAAATCCACGAAGATCAACATATCTAAGCATAATTTTATGTAGTTATTGAATCTATAACACACTTAGGATATTCATTGAAGATGTCTCAACTTTGTATTGTATTACAAAATGATTCTACACTGATCTTACTAGTATATGAACTATTTGTTGAATTTTTAGAGTCAAGCTTCCATCTGGTGCCAAGAAAATTGTACCAAGCGGTTGTAGGGCCATGATTGGTCAGGTTGCTGGTGGTGGTAGAACCGAGAAACCAATGCTTAAAGCTGGTAATGCGTATCATAAGTTCCGTGTGAAGAGAAACTGCTGGCCCAAGGTTCGTGGTGTTGCTATGAATCCAGTTGAACATCCTCATGGTGGTGGTAACCATCAACACATACGGTTCGTCGTGATGCACCACCTGGTCAAAAGGTTGGTCTTATTGCTGCTAGAAGGACCGGGCGGCTCCGAGGTCAAGCTGCTGCTACTGCCGCCAAGGCCGATAAATAGAGCACTTGAATGTCTGTTTGTTTTATTTTAAGTTTGAACTTTTGAGAGTTTAATTAACAATTTTTTCTAATACTAGTGAAAACTATGTTATTGTTTTGTTGTTTTCTTTCATTGCCAAGTTCTTAATGGTATTAATGTCATGACTACCATACATGCAATGTGTGAGTTTATGTTTTAGTGTAATTAAGTATGTTAGTTTTAGGTTAAATCCGTGAACGCTCCAAATGAAACAAGCAGTTTTAGGAACATGGGACAAAATTTGGTGAAAATGTTAATCTCCCTTCTTCCTTCGCTAATCTTTTAGTTTAAAAAACCATGTTTAACCGATGAATCATCCGGTTTTGAAACATTGTTGGTTTAACATCTAATAAAAAATTGATAATCATCTATTATTTTTGTATTTGCAAACGATTCTCCCATTAGGTAGAAAAACAAGTTTCTTGAATTTACAAGTTAAATACATAGAAAAACAAAACTCATAAACCAAACCAAAGATAAGATAAATCTAACCGACCTTAGTTACCATTAAAGTTAGACCATAGGAACCAAAACCTTATCACAAGATGCATGTTGGTCCATTACTAGTGGAGACTGGAGAATAATATCCTTGTATCAAACCAAAACAGACAGATAAAATTCGGCTCCACATGTTGTTTTCTACTATCCACTCACACCCTCTTACATATGTAACAGTCGCAATGGTATTATTGAAACTTTCTTGGATACTAGCCTGACCTTGTTTATGTACTACCATTTGTCTTATATAGGGCTAAACTCTTTTTTTTTATCAAATTCAAAAAACCTTGTAAATTATGCACTAAAAGTTAGTAACTTTATTGGTTTTGAAACATCACAAGTGTTTTGAAAATAATGTACTTCAGTCGCTTGATAAAACTATAAACTTATTTGTATTTCAAACACAAAGACTCATGTGTTCCTGTGAAACTCTATAATCTCAAGCTAGGATTTGAAGTACGCAATTATGACAGCATGAGTAATCATGATCATGAGTTATATAGTCCTATAGAATGAGATTTATGAACAAAGATTCAACGCGTGATGAATGACCGTTTTAAAAAAACTTAAAAAAAAACTTTATAGCGTTCAAGTAACAAAAAATACTTTAACTCGAAATGTTTCAACATTAAATATTGTTTTGTCAAAGGAAATGCACGTACATGCAACCTCAAATCAACCATTGTCCATTGCATCAAATCGAAATGATGACAACTCTATTTATAACAAATTTACCAAAAATGTACTAGAAATATAGTCGTTTCACATTTAACATGGTTCTAGTTAAGGTTTGCCAATTACTACAAAGCAAGGCAAAAGAGCTCTAGGACTAAGTAAATAAAGCTCTTCAATATTTGAATAAAGTCCAACTTTCCCTGCTAACGAGTCAAACCCCGTTTGATTCGTTATTTCTTGAATGTTTTCGAGCGGTCGATGTACCCTCCCGGCTATTACTCTACAAACGATCAATGCTTTTCGTATGTTGGGTTCTTCTTCAAATACTTCTATAGATTGAAAAGCTTTAACACTTGTAGAAGATGTAAATACACCAATTCCTCCATTAAGTTCCTTTTTAGTTGAAAATCCGTCTCTTATAATTTGACAAACACAACATTTATTAAAATCACATAGACTCGATGTGCCATTGATACCTAGCGAACAAGCGATTGTGGCACCATAAAACCGCAATAGCTCGTTTCCATCGGCAAGACAACGAGGATGTTTTTTAGGTAATTTGCTTGCTTTTGTTTTCACCAACTCTCGGTATTCTTCAAATCTAGCTATCGTTTTTTGCATGTTGTGTACTTTTAAAATCTTCTCGATTCGACTAGAACTGTTCTCCGATTTTAACCAACCCGAACGACAAATGATTTCCACTATTTTTCTCGATGAATCGCCCTCCGTAAGTTCAGTCACTATCAACATGTTTAGAAACTAATTTTCAAGATCATGCTTCAAAATCCAGTGGTTGAATTTATTCTCACCTTTGCCTTAGTGATGTTAAAAGTATACTTATTTTGAAATTTTTGCATCACGTAGGTCGGGTGAAATTAAACATCAAACAATAATAGATTAATAGAATTAAAGGTGTTAATTAAACACTCTTAATCTACATTATAAAAGCAATAAACTATTAAGTGGGTGTAAATGTGTAATATTTGAAATTAAGTTAGGATTCAATAATCTTACCCGCATGTTTGGAAAGATGATGAGCTTCAAGATTTTCCAAATTGCGAAACTGCTTCCCACATTTATGGCACGTGACTCCACCGCCGGTACACCCACCGGAATCTTTCTCCGACGAACGTCTAGCTTTCTGTAAAACTGTGTTGTTCATGTTCTTACCAATAATCCCCAAATGACCGGAATTCCCAATTCCATTCCCATCCAAACTTTCCATCTTCCTTTTTGGGGGTGTGTTTTTGAACTGCTGCATCGTCGGAACTCCGCCGGAAGTTGGTGTTTCCGGCAGTAATGCAAACCCATCATGAAACCCACCAGAAAAGCTGGTGATTTTCAGCTCACATGTAGAGTTATGAAGAATCACTTCATGGGTAATCGGATTCAGAAACTCACTGCTTCCGATCGATCTCGGGCTGCAATTCACCAGTTTTTCAGAGTGTCGTTTGCTTCCGCCATTGATTACATCTTTGAGATTAGCTATGGATTTTGAACACCCGCATCTTCCGGGTCTTCGGGTCAAGATTGGAGACAAATGGTTCCTGGATTTCGGGTCGTGAACATCTGAAGAACCCGATTTGCAGTGGAATGATTTCTTTAAAGAAAACCAAACTGTTGACATGCTTGTTTTCGTTTAAAGATTCGTTGAAATTGTTCTGGTGTTCATCTTTAGATGAAAATATTCATAAAAATTGAAACTTTTTTGAAAATAAAAGTTTTGGGAATGATGAAGATGCTGAGAGTGATGGAATTGAAATGGGATAAAAGACTTTCAGACATTTAGCAGCCATGACATAGTAAAGATAAAAGATAGTCACGAGTTCGAATTACATTAAACAGCTAAACGTGACATTCATTTCATATTACAAGAAGTTTACAATTGCTCTAAATTTTATTTATTTTAAATACGTCAAGCACACGTATACGTATATCTACTCTTGCTACTAAATCTATTTTATATCTGTCTCTAGAAGATTTAAATCGTATAATTTTATAAAAAGCCAATCGACTTAGCTATCTACGTGTCCTTTAAGGAGGCTAGGGTTGCTTTAAATGAAATTAACGAATCATAAAAAACTGGACGGTGGTTATTAATTGTTCAATTTATAAATATCCATTAAATAGTGTAATTCAATCATGATTTCAGATTAGAAATTACATAAGTTATAAATTTGATAGGTTCCGGTTTAAGTGACAAACACAATAGGAGTTAATGTATTATTCCCGCTATAAAGTCTAAGGATTGAACTATTGAAGCATCAAGCATTGCCAAAGAAGGTTTAGTATAAATATAAACAAATAAACATACCCAGTAAAATCATACTAAAATCGTAGGGTCTGGGGGGGATGAGATGAAACACACCTTACCTCTAAACTCAATGGGTTAAAAAGACTGCTCCGTGAGAGGCCATCGGCTCAAAAAATGATAGGTTTAGTATAATAATGGCTGTTAAAGAAAAAACTATAATTAAAATTAGAGTATTAGGTTTTCCTATTTGCAGTTATGAATAAAAAGATGTTTAGATAAATTACAAGATATCAATTTACAATATTATAAAAAAAATATCTAATACTTGGTTAACATCAAAACTTCTATCCTCCACCCTTTATTCTCAGAAAATGGCGTCATCATCATTCGGTTAACATCAAAACTTTCGTCAACTACACTTCATTATCAGAAAATGGTCCACCATCATTCGGTTATCATAAAAACTTCTGTCAAATACCCTTCATTCTTGAAAAAATGGTCTCACTATTATTCGGCTACCATAACCCTTAATTCTCAGAAAAATGGTCACACCATCATTCGGTTAACATCAAAACCTCCACCGACTATCCTTCATTTTCAGAAAAGTGGTCCCACCTTTTTTATTCACATTGCTTCTCACTAAATTCTAATAAGAAGTTACAGAATCTAAATAATCCAACCACAATTCTAATTTATAAAGAGAAGACGATTGTTGGTTATTTCTTCTCCTGCAACGCCTACATTTCACTGAAGACCCTTCTTTCTTGCTCATTAATACCATATTAGAGCATTCACATTTGGTTATGTATTTTTATCTTTATAATTCACTAAAAATCACTACATTTTTTCTCTTCTATTCAATTAAATAATAATTTTTTACCTTTATCACTACCTTTTCTCCTTTTAATTTAATTAAATAATACTTCTTTTACCTTTATCATTATATTTTTCTCTCTCAAATTATTTTAATGAAGAATGTTTCTCTATATTTAGACTATTAGGTGTACATATATATGTGGGCGTTGTGGTTGACGGTGGCGCCCCCATAACGCCGAAACACCGCCCCACCATCGCTTTTGCCGGGCGTTATCGAGAACGTCGTGGTCCCCATGACGGCGTTGTGAGCCAAAATCCGACCGTTGTGGGTTAAAAGAAATGACCGTTGGGTCATTTAAATAAA
>WOUH02000031.1:8123827-8138060 GCA_009936405.2 Stevia rebaudiana
AGTAATATATATGAGTAACACTAATTACCTAAAGAAACGTGAAACAACACCTAAAACAGTGCTTAGCAAAGCAATCAATCAAACACTGCCACCAAGAACAAATTAGGGTTTATAACTCAACAAAACCTAATTCAAGAACATCCTGAAGAAGAGCTTGAAGAAATATCACCAATGACTCCGATTTCAACTACTTATCCGAGTCAGCAAACCCAAACCGGAGCACCGGTAAAATCTTCTCTTCGAACCTGCCATCATAACAAAAAAACGGTTTATAACTCTTCCAGACCTAATTCAAGAACCAAAAACTCCAAAACCATGAGAAATTTTAGAAAGAGCACAACTATTACCAGATAATCTGATTTCATCTGCAAGATTGGTTACTGGAGCGATGATTAGTTTCTTGTCGACCGAACTGATTCCCTTGATCGTCGTCAACGCCACCATCTACTTCATAGAAGCTCTCGAAGCTAGGGTTCCAAAGAATGGATGAAGCAAAAACAGAACACGTGAAAGCCAAATAAATGCGTAGAAGCAGGTGCCAGGTGATATAAATCTGGGTGGTTGTACTTCAAGCATTGCGAGTTGTGCATTAAATACACTGTTTACACCGACATTGGTTTTTGTATATATATATAATTACAGCAAAAAAAGAGGGCTTTTCATTTAGAGAGAGAAAGATCAACATTCAACACCAAGAACAAGAACATGGTGGGAGGGTAAGATCGTGAAGGCAGAGAGAGAGGAAGGGGACGTCGGTCCTTTTCCGGCGCAATTCCGGTCGATCACCGGTGCAATCACGACGACGGCCTCCTGTCACTAGACGACAGTCGTTTTCCGGCAAACTCCGGATTACGCACGTCAACACGGGCAAGACTTCACGTGCGCTCCTCCCCAACGCTGCCCTTCCGGCGTGCGACTGCCACAGAGGCTACGTGCGGCCGACGGATGTAGCGATGCAAGCAGTCTAAGTACGCTCTTACGTGAACCAAGATATCATGTGAGCCCAAGCGTCCTTGTTGAATTTTTTTTTCCTCGATTTATTTGATACAACTTTTTATTCCTCGATATTCGTGTGTTTTCGGTTTATATATATTATGCGACACGATGTATTATTCGTGCATATTATTTGATACGACATAAGATTTCAGTGGCAGATGTATGTGGATCTTAGAGGTACCCCTCAACCAACCCACGCATCGTAAAAAAATAAAAATTGTTGTTTTATATAAGATCTCCAACGTAGAGCCTGTGAGATTACGTAAATCAACCCATGAAGAGGTAAAGAAGGCCACCCGTGTATAACAGCACGAGCGCAATCAGGTACGTCGGGTTAAATAAAAACTTACTATTTCATTGTAAGATAAAAACCTAAGCATGTTATTATATTAAAAAAAAGGCCAGGTGAATAATAATATAAGGTATATTTATACATTGAATGTCAAAAACATTTTTACTTAGAGCCATGGTGGTGTAAAATAATAAATACTTAGTATCGAAGATTAAATAATAATACTCCTACTGTCCTACATTAGATATTTATACATTGCAGATAATAATATTCATGTCGAAAGTAAAAACTACATATATAGACGTTCAATACATAAGCAATTTTATGTACAAAACTAACAGAACTTCATGAATATTGTTAAGGTACAATAACCAATCTAGTTACAATTCTAATAAGATCAATCACTATAAATGTAGTGAATTTTAATAAGATCAATCACTTGCTCATAATGTAGTGATAAAAACCACTTGAAGAATTAGGATTACGCAACCTTAAAAGGTCCTCAACGAACTTAAATTTGTATTGTATTCGCCAGCATAAACTTGTATTATATCCTAAACTTAATGTTTACTCATGTTAGTCTCCTGCTAATGCTTTGTCTCTAACTGTCATAATCAAGGAAACATCAGGAGTAAATGCCAAGCAGTTTCAACATTATTAACATTCAAAACTTGTTTGAAATGCGTATGTAGTTTGATACTTTGATTGTTTGAAAAAAGATTACAACTTATTATCTGAACTACACGGGTTAACACAAGTCATTTCTAGTACAGGGTCAAAACAGTCCGGTTTAGTTTTGTTAACTAGAGACCCGCGATATAAATATTCAAAATGGAAAATTTTGAAACCTCATACCTCTATTTCGGCTTCTTTTTCTTCTTTTTTCCTACACTTTTCACAGTGACAGGTTCACCAACAGTTTCTTGAAATGCTTCCAGAACACGATTCTTTTTCTTCTTTTTTCCTTTAGAGGCAGTTTTACCAAAAGTTTGTTGACATGCTTTGAGGACAGCACACACGTGCGGATCATCATCGGGTATATTTTCTAGTAAAATCTTTGCAGCTTTATGGGCTTCCGAAGCTAAAAGTGCTTGATACATCCTACAAAACAAATTCACCACAGTAAAACCATACAGAAAATAATAAAATATACACTAAAAACTTTCACTATATTCTAGGTCCCTGAAATTTATTTTTTACAGAACTAATCACTAGACTTGACAAAAGTTGATAAACAAAAGAGTAAACTACAGTTTTCATCCCTAACATTTCAAGTCTTAACAGTTCAGGTCTCACCAGTTTTTGTCTCTACCATTTCAAGTCTCAACAGTTTTCTGTTAAGAGTTTAGGGTCAAAAACTGTTTTGACTTGAAACGTTATGGATGGATTCTATTACGGTTGGACTGAAACTGTTAAGCCTTACAAACCACATAGACGAAAACTGCAGTTTACTAAAAAAAATGATGATGCAACTAACCTTACATAACTTAAGACATTATAAGGAAGACCAGCCGTCTGATATTCATTCCAAACTAAAAGAGAACGTTCTAGATCTTTAGCATTAACACAAGCACTAAGAAGAAAATCAAGACTTTTTCTTGACGGTCGAATCCCGATATCTTCTTTAAGGGCTTGAAGTAGGTCCAACCCGAATTGAACATCGGGTGGTTCAGTCTCCGCGATTTGGCAAAAAACCTGATTTTAAAAATAACCAATATATGGATTTTTCATAACAGATAATAAGGTATCGATACAGCATACAAATTAACAAGAATATAGCAAGTTTAAGATATTTGACAATTAAGATAAATATTTCTGATAAAGAATAAAAGCCGACAACTACCATGATACATTTGATATATGGTCACCTAGAAGTTGCAAAATCCCAGATTAGATAACCAATCAAGATGGGTTATATTATTTAATATAATAAATAAGGACATTGTAAAGATTTGAATACATGGTAGATGACTATCGGCCACTTTGACCTGTTTCATTATTAGCTATTAAAGTATAAAAAATCTGACCCATTATCAAATAAATACAACCCAAATTGACCCGTTTGAACAAAAAACTGTATTGACAAAAGAAAGAGAGCAAGAAAAAACCTCATCAAAAAGGACATCAATAACCATCTCGTTGGTGCTTAACTTCTCCATACGTTGCTTGAGTAAGTCAACAGCCGAGCTATTTCATGATGAAAATAAGTGAGTGAAACATGATATTTTTACCATAATAAAATAAACTTTTAGAAACACAATTTAGGAGGTTGTATGCACTAAATATAAACTATGGGGAACTTTCAACTTAGTTCATGTGTCTCCATTTCCTTTTTCAAATAAATTTCATAATATCATATTTACCCTTTAAGCGGCTTTAATACACTCAAATTATCATATTTATACTTTCCATAATAATAAAAAAAATTGCGCGATTCACTCAATAAACGAATAGGAAACAATATTATTCATGTGAATCATCTCAACATTAAATGTTCTCTACTTCTATACGTTTATTCACTAAAGCACACTGTTATAAGCAACTAATGTGATGAAATTTACTATGAAATGAGTAAATATAATTTTATTATGAAATTTCAAAAAATATGATAAAACAGCTTTAAACTTTTAAAAGACATGATTGGCCCTTATTTTTCACTAAATTTGTTACAATTAACACCTTTATTAAAATTATTAACACAAAAAAGGATAAGGATAGAAAAGTATACTCTGAAAGCTTGTGGCGAATGCAATACAAGATAATCCGACCACATCCATCATCCCAAAGTTCTGAATTCTGTAACTGATTCAGTAGCTGAAGTAATCGATTTAATTCTCCTTCAGATTGGATATGTTCCTGAATTTTAAAAACATTATAGTTATTAATATACTTTTATAATTAAATTTATGAATCTTAAATAATGTAAGATTAGTATAGATTAGGAGCTAGATATCAACGTTTTTTGATCATTGATGAAACAAATAATAATAATTTAGTTTGTTTTATTCAAGTTTTAAAAACATGAACTCTTACAATAAGATTTATAGCGGCTTTTGGCTCCAAATTTGCATCAACTTGTATGATTTCATCATAAACGTTGAGAGCGTCAGCCAATTGGCCATTTGTAGCAAGTGCAGAAACGAGCACGCTTTTGATTTCATTCAGATTAAAGGGACTAATACCTTTGTCTGTTAGAACCTGAAATAGGATTCAAATTCTCATTAGTAATTTAATAACAGTTTTAAAAAAAAAAAAGATCTTGTAAAAGCAAATTTACCTGTTTAGCCTTTTCAAACAACCCACAGGCTGCATATGCATTTATAAGAGCCATGAAAATGTGTTTTGTAGGCTGAACTCCTGCTTCTTGCAATTCTCTTCGATACTACAGGAAACATCACCAGATATATAAATTAGTATATAGTTTATTTAGTAAATGTAACTTACAAATTCAGAATTTTGCTTACCTTTATGATATCATCTTCACTATTGCAATTGCCTATAATATAACTAAAAGTTTGAGAATCCGGTTTAACATTTGTAGCATCCATTTGTTTAAGAACCATCAATCCTTTGTGGAAGTTTTTCTGCAAAAGGAAATTTAAGAAAAAGGTCAAACCAAGTGAAATGCCCTGATCTTGAATTTTGACATTTTATTTAGGTCAACTAAATAACTCATTTCATTGCGCAATTAGTGATGACAAAATGATCAATGAGTCGAAAGGGTTAAGCAGGTGAAAAGGCGTCTGACATGTATTTAATCATTATTACAAGTTATGTCATCCAAAATATCATTTTATCTAAAAGAGGTTGCATTATTATTTAACAGTTGTAGATAGATCATATTTAATAAATAAATTAAGAAATAAAAATACAAAAAGACAAAGTAATGGTGGATTAATACCCATTCATAAAAAATACTCCTTTTGACATGTTATCCTAAACATCTGTAATCAAATTATTTAAATAAAACCATATTATTATTCTAGTATAGTCTTGAATCGTATTTGATACATCAAATATTTGCAAATTTTTATGTTCTAAAAAAAATGTTTTCCCGAATTCTAATTACAGCATACTATTGAAGAAAAGATTACCTGTCGAAAGTAACCACCCATTATAGCATTGTACATTGTAGCATTAGGAAATAAATTCAATTTCTCCAGATCTTTAATCATGCCATATGCTCTATCAAACTGCAAAGGTAAAACAAAGCTAATAAACACATTTCATATCAAGTATTTAAATTTCAATATGAAAAAAAAAATCAAGTGTGAGAATCATCACTTACATCCTTCATTTTCACACACATGCTAATCATAATTCTGAAAGTCTCAGAATTCGGTTCAATACTTTCATGATCGTTTATTATGGAAGTAATGCGACGGACCTGCCATTAAAGAGCTTAATATGAGAATTAAGAACTATGCAATAATCGACATTAATAAGCTTAAATTACCGCCATAACGCCCAATTCAACAAGAAGTACAAAAGGAGGTAAATTTAACCCTTTTACTTATAAATTGGCTGATTAAGTTTATGTTTTATATCTAACAGGTAAAAAAGATACAAATAAAAAAATGTGTCAAAATCTGTCTGCAGTGTCGTTTGGTTAATCTGGTGCAAATGTGATGGCTTTCTATAAAATCCACTGATACTGTGGGTCCACTATTTTCTTATTTAATTCTAAATAATAAAATCCGATTCTCGTCCCAACTGTAAAAACAACTATTTTGAACAATTATATATTTCTCTCTCCTTTTCTTTCAAACATAAAACCATTTCTGCAAACCCGTTTACAAACCAAATGCCACTTATTAATGTGTAAGACCTCGTAAATCCTTTTTACTCAAGAAAGTATAATAGTGTTGAAATAAATGAACTTTTGTGATCACATTTGACATACCAACTATTTTTTAAGTAAAAACAATCTTTCTAACAAAAGTGTTTGTTTTGAGTTATCGCCACATACCAAAAAGATGTGTTTGACCAATTACCCAATGCTGACCTGCCCATCTGACCATATCTGGTCCTCAAGTTGGTTCTATATGACACAAATAATGCTATAAATGAAAAAAAGCCTGTAAACATACCAAAGTATATTCACAGCTTGCATTACATGCATTTAGTATGTAATTGAGCATACTTGTCTTCACAAGTAAGTCGTCTTCAAGCATAGATGCTAATAAATCAACTGCCAAATGCACCTATCTCGATAGACAACATAATAAATGAGCTATTAGAAAATATTAAGATAACAAATAAAATAAACATTTTTTTGCAATAAAAACATTGACTAGATTTCTATGATATGAGATATGGAGAAAACAGATATATGATTATACAAAAAAAATATGCAAGAGATTTATATTCATCCCACCTCGAGTGAATCGCAGCAGGCTTTAATAAGCTTCTCAAGAGAAGTAGATGTATGGTCAACCTCCAATTCAGCATGCAAACTTTTGAACTTTTCAACAATTTCTTCAGCCTTCAAACCAAGTAATCAAGATCAGTGTATGTAAGTAAATCATGGTATCATTAAAAACATAACAAAATAAAGATAATAACATTAATAAAACAAGATAGAACAATTAATGAGTGTGACTACAATGCACATTAAAATAAACTAAATATACTTTAAAGCAATCAAGTGTTAACAAACAAAACAGCCAGCAAAGCAGAATAATTTGTTATTCAGGATTTAGGACCTCATACAGCAGATACAATTATGACAGATTAACAAGTATTCACCTGTAACTTTGGCAGGCTCATTGCATAACTATAAATCAGGTATGACAGATTGTGCCCTCCTTTATCTATAATTGGACGCAAAAATACCATAAAATAAGTAGAAAATCGTTCTTCACCATAGACTTAGTCATGCTTATAAAAAAATCCTAAATGTCAAATTTTAATTCAGAAATCAAATTTGATAAAATGAAAGTACCTTCTGTCTTAAGTTCCAGTATCAATTTCTTTGCATCAGACTCTAATAAAAGTCTTCCCAACGATTTAAAAATCCGTCCCATATTCTCCATTGAGGAAACTTTCTTTATATTTATTGTTTCCAAAAGTATTGAAACTTCCTCATGCCGATCTGTGTCGCACAAAGCTGCCAAATAGCTTTCTGCAACATCAACAATAAAATTCCTAATATTAGCATTTATGCATATTTATACTCCATTGTTTGAAGAAAGACTTGACTATCTAAATTCAGATTGTTCAAACTCGTGAAAACATTAATAAATAAGCAATTTAGAAAGAAAAAAATGTACTTAGGTATTAGACACATACCCTTGAAGTTGGAATCATCATCGTCATATGTATTTCCAATTAGCTCTTGTATCTTATCATCATCACCTACTTTAATCCATAGAAGCATCTCATAATAAGCTAGTCTTGATAGAGACTTTGAATTTGCCTTCTTAATGGTATCACAAAAAAAGTGAAATTCTTCAACCATGCCCATATCAATAAGAAACATCAGAAATGGACCATAAGTAACTTCCCCAATTTCAAAACCGCGTTCTCGCATGATTTCAAAAACCCTATACGCCGTATGGAACTCTTCTAAAGCAACATCCTCATTATCTGTATATCTAGCCTTCTCTATGCAAACATTTATCATGCAATTGAACTCTTTAACACCCGTTTCACGATTTAACTTATCAAAGACATTTAAAGCAGCATTTGACCCAAGTTTTTGTGCACACATTCTAACCAATTTCCCAAAACGAGTGTTCTGTGTACTCTTGAAAACCCATACTTGCTTCCTGTCACGTTGCGTTTCTCTGCGTTGCAATTGCACAGCACTGTTCGATATAGTTTTGTGCCATATAGAATCCAAAACATCTGATGCCAAAAGTTTCTTAGAAACACCGTCTTCTGTTTGTGGTAAAACATCCGCATCTGTTGTTTTTATGCTACAATAAGTACAAAAAAAACATACAAAAGAAACTCAAAGAGCAACAGTCAATTTGGACAGGAATTTGGATGAAACTTAACAAGTTCATCCTTACCAAGTTACCATAAGACTTAAACAACCAAGTTAATTTGGCATTACAGATTTGAATCAATAACAACATTAAAAAGCTCTGTCATGGTGGTACAGTAAATTCTTAGCTCAATTTAAGATTGCAGAATTCATATACCAGCACAGAGATACCAAATACTTACCACTCAGTATTTTTTTTAGCTGCCACTTAACATCTCTCTTTGAATCTGCAAAAACAGCTCACGAAACATGAACGTAATTAGATTAAGCAAACATAATCAATCTACAATGAATAAATAAGCCGAAACATGAAATCGGATGAAACAAAAAACTTCTCATCAATAAATTTACCTACTAACATTTATAAAAACAGCGCGATAACGTATTTACGTACCGGCAATCGAAGAAGTTCCAACCGTAACGCTCTCGACTGTCAAATCACTTAGTTTTGAAGATGAAGGTGAAGATGCTTGTGATTTTGAGGGTTTGAGATGTGCCAACAAAGAAGAAGAATCTAGAGTGTCGGTACTTAACTGGATGTAGTTTTTTAGGGTTACTTCTTCAGCGGCGTCGGAGATGAGATGTGTAGTGCCGGTAAGGGCGGTACCGGCGACGTTTTTGGCCGTGCGATCGGTGAAGACGGTGGTGGAATTTAGCAGTTTGGTGAGGTTTCTGGCCTTAGCGGCCATTTGAGATGATAATCAGTTTTAGTGGGGGTTTGTTGGTTTTAAACAAAACTCCGAGGTGTGTTTCTAATAGTGTGCATGATATAGAAACTAAGATTTGTTTAGACAGGTTGAGTTGCCAAATGTATTTTTGAGGAATCGTTTTTCTGTATTTTTGTTTACCTTTTAACAAGCCTTTAATAGTTTAGACATCCTCTCAGTTTAGCATTTAATGTTTTAGACGAGCAGTGATTCAGACATTTGTCTCTGAATAGTTAAACATTATACTGAGTTTGAATGGTTAAGACTACTTATCTGAATTGGTCAGACATTTCCTTTAAACGGTTAAGCATTATATTGTCTCTTAATAGTTCAAACCTCTTACTGAGTCAACAGTTAATGATTCAGACCTCTTACTTGTTCAACACTCACTCATTCAGAATATGTCAAACATCCCTTCAGTTTTCTAAAGATGAATTGTTGTTTGGTTAACATAATCATTAAAAAATTAAAATTAAAAATTGGAATATTATATGTTGCCATGCAATTTGAATTGGAAGTTTGAAACAAATTCCATCACTTATTGTAATGTCTATAAAAAAGATATCAAGGTGGTTAAGGTGTCTAATATTTACTTTACGAAAATTCCAACTTATTATATTTATAATGTGTTTTCTTATGACCAAAATATTTTTTTCATTTAACATTTGAACGTGAAGATTACTTTTACGAAAATAAGTTTTATCTTATCCATTTTAAATTTAAACCACAAAGAATATTCTTAGAAGAATACCAAAGCAAAGTGTGACACCACAAAAAGAGGGCAGTCCCAACTCCCATCTCTATTGAGTATTTGAGTATGGATTTATACTTTAGCAACTTACTTTAACTTATCATATGAGATTAATCTATATTGTTGTAATTTATTTACTTGTGAATTCGATGAGTATAGATATTTCAAGCACGCATTACTACTCTATTTAGCCCGTTTGGTCATTCATTTTGACATCATTATATATGACATTTTCGAAATTTTCTATTTAATCACATGTTTCTTGTCATTTATCAACTTCAATAAGTTGTTCAATATGCTTTCTACTACAACTCAAGAAATGTGTAGGGAATCACTAAAAGAAGAGAATAACCAAAAGCTTCATTGCTACTTCATCTTTAATTTCTCCCCCAATTTCCCTACAAATACTCACACAATCTCCTTCTCATTTCACCAAATCAACTTCTGCATCCATTTGTCCGCCATTGTTCTAGCTTTACATGGCAAACTCCGGCACGAGCCACCATAAACCGACAACGGTTGCCGCCATTGTGGCGGTTTTAAGCGTTTTGGTGTTGATTCAAAAAGTAGATGCGTATGAATTCAAGGTTGGTGGTTCAGGGGAGTGGAGCCTTTCTTCTTCATATAATCAGTGGGCCGAGAAAAATCGATTTCAAGTTGGAGACACTTTACGTGAGTTTCTTCATTTTCAATTGATAACCTGCTATATATATATATATACTCAAGGACTTGGAACTTATTAATAATCTACTAAATTGTTTGGGTTTAGTCTAAACGGGTTTTGATCCATTTTGGGTTGAACCCACAAACACGTTTAGCTAAATAGATTGTGTTCCTTTGACTTATCATGTTCGTAATTTGACTTGTATATTTTATAAACCTTTAAAAAGTTATATATAATGTCATAACTTAAATTGAGCAGGTACATTTGGACAACATTTAGATATAAAAGAGTAATAAGCATTGAAGTTTTCTAGTTTAAATGTAATTATTTTAGACATGTGTATTTTTTATTGTGAAACTTTATTTATAGAGTATTATTATGAACAAATAGTATTAAATAATTTAATTTGGATTAAACAGATCATGTTTGCATCAACCCACAAATTTCGGATTAATAAGTCAGCCAATGTTTAAGTTCATCTTGGGTTCAACCTACCAATTTCGTTAACACAACCCATTAAATGGCCCTAGTAGAATCCGAAAGCCCATTTTCCTGTTTGGGTCAATGGTTGGATTATATTCTTTATTGGACTAGGGCCATTAGGACTAATAGTGTCTTTGGACTATCTTTGGGCTTTGCTTTATTTATTTAGGGTCGGAGCCCAAGCTATAAAACAATCTACAATTACCGTTTTACCCTTTGCAGTGTTCAAGTACGATGGAGAAAAAGACTCGGTTCTTGAAGTGAGCAAAGACGATTATGATAACTGTAACACCGCAACCCCCATTGCTAAACATGACAATGGTCACAACGTGATCAAGTTGGATTGGTCCGGGCCCCACTACTTCATTAGTGGAGTTGCTGAACATTGCAAAAACAATGAGAAAGTATTGGTGGTTGTAATGGCGGACCGAAGCCACAAATCACCACCGTCCCCGGCTCCATCAGGCGGCGAGTCACCCGCTCCACCATCTGATGAGAAACCGCCATCATCTTCTCCAAATGATGCATCTTCGGTTGTCATGAGTCTCACTTGCTTCATTGGAGCAATTGCTTGTTTTTTGTGTTGGTAATTTGCCTATAAAGTGTTTGGTTTTCTTTATACTTTTTCTTTCTTATTATATTTTGATTTTTTGTTTGTGTTGTGTTGGAGTGTCAAGTATGAAAAATGTTTGCATATAAGAAATAAATCGGTATATGTTTTGTGTGGATATATTGTACGAGAGCTCTTGTTGGTATTTTCGGTATTATAGTCTTTTCAATATTAGGGTCTTTAATTTCATTTTTCAAGATTGTGCCATTTTATGTGGATTGGGCCCTACAAAACAAGAACTAACTATGGACTTGGATGGGCTCGAGTCCAAGAAACATATTGCATTGTGTATTTGTGTTCATGTGTCGTAATTCGTACATGGAATTGACTTACTGGTAAAGTATTGTGTTACGAATCAGTGTCAAAAGGGAAAACTATTAAAAAATAAAAAGCTAAAAAAGACCCAATTAATTTGGTTATCCAGAATAAATATTAAAGCACCAACCTCTTAAATGATAAATCTATATATTATATGTAATATTAAGATACATAACACAGTATTTACTTAATCTAAATCTTGGAATATAAGTTATTTCTGGTCAAGACAGACAAACCATTTCTACACATGCCAAAAATGTATGCATACATGTATGTAAGTCCTTTATTTACGATATTAGATATTTAACATACATTAAAAGCATTAAAAGACCTACATAAAATTTGTTACAAATCAACTCAGCTCATCCTTTTGACTCATGCCAAAATTTGATTTTTATCATGGTTTTAAGATCAATATTCTACAGTTTCGACTATATATTGTTTTTGTCTCCATAAGAACTGGATCTTAAGATCGGATCTTGCAATCAAATAAAATTTATATTATTCTAGGTAACACTTATCACATGACCAAATGATAGATGTAAATAGCGTTGGCCACGTACATATGAAGCACATTATGGTCCTCAGTGACAAAATTTGACGATATTAGTAACTCTTTTTTCATCAAAACACCTATTTTTTTTAATTTGGCCGGCTATGTTGTAGCATGTTTGACAACTAGCTATTTTCTATTTTATCCATTCAATCTAGGAAAAACTTTAACCAAAATGACATTTTCTTAAGTAAAATGAGTTGAAATTATAACATGCATGTAGCTAGTTTGACAATTAACCAATTGGTATAATTATGTCTAATAAGTTTTTGAAATGACCAGTTTGCCTACCTAATCTCATGTGCCATCTTTTCTATTGCATGTATACCTAATTAAAGCATCTTAAACCCAACATTTGAGTTGTAAAAAGCTGTAAATTATTCATTTCTTTATATAGTTTCAGTTAGAAGGATAAATGAAATGAAGTTGAGCCAATGGATCTTATTGACTAAACATGTACCATAACCAACGGATTTGTCGGTTTTCATCTTCCAACGTGTTTATTTATCCCACTTTTATCTGAAAATATATTAAAATCAAAATAAACTTGCATCTTACTGGTCCAGTCGTGTTATTAATTTTGTTTGTAACTGATGATGTATAACCATGACAAAGAAAAAGTACACATGTGCATGTACATCAATATAAATAATGAGCATATAACCTACGACTGTTTGGCTCTGGATAACAAAGTAACTTGTGTGTTTCTTCATATACACATGGAAGAAAACTCATCGTCAACTTAATTTTTGTGAAGTTAATTTGAAACTTCGATCTATAAATCTGCCAAAACGTTGTAAATCCGTATGGTTGCAAATCAATTCACGTACAATGTTTTTCATAAACAGCTACGGAACTAGAATTATACTTCTTAGATGGAGGTTAATCATAAAACTCTTTTATGTACCGCAACAGCTAATTAATTAAGGGGTTCTACTCATATTTTTCTTAAATAACCTGAACTTTTGAATATATAAAATCAACAAATTTAGTTGACCGGAGAGTCAATAGATCCTCTCACATATATATATATATAGGAGGCGGGTCCGATACATATGCTTTTTTTGGTGTTGAAAGTAATAGTTAATATGAGTCATTGGATCAATATACTCGATGGTTAAAATCACGTAGTCTCACTTTTTCGCATTTAAACTCGCGTGAATTGAAGGGAATTGGTAGAAGAGGAAACTCCCATATAAAGGAGGCGGATACGATACGTATATATGTTTTTCTTGGTGCTAAACGTAAGATATAATTTGAGTTATTGGATCAATCTAATCAATGGTTAAAATCACGTGATCCCACTTATTCGCATTAAACCTGCGTGAATTGAAGGGAAATGGTATAAGAGGAAGCTCTCATTTTGTTAACTTTTGAGAACAAATCAAGTTCCACCATTTTTAAAAAAAATAAATAAATAACTTTTATACGTTTTAATATTTATTTTTAAAGATTTTTACACCATTAAATAGAGAATTTCATGATTTTTAATTCGATTACAGTATTGATATAGTTTGTGTCGTTTTTTTTACTTTGTCCATAATTATATATGTGGTCTGTGATTATACACATGGTCTTTAATTTATGTGTGTATTTTTGGCCATGGTCTACACTTTGATCCATAATATATGTGTGTATTTTGGTCGTGATCCATGATTATACACTTTGGTCTATAACTTATGCGTGTATTTTGATAGCGCTCCGTAATTACACACTCGTAGTCCGTAATTACGTGTTTTGATATGTTTGACGCCCCTACCCTTGCCCATGTGACACGTTTTCATTGTATCATATGATTAGCACAGAAAAAAGCACTTGTATTTTAACCACCCCATATATATATATATATATATATATATATATTATAA
>WOUH02000031.1:8149195-8178647 GCA_009936405.2 Stevia rebaudiana
CTCTCAAGTACCCTATTTAATGGCAATAGTATCCTCTCACTACACTCCCACTTTGTACCACTTTTTAAGCACAATGTACCACTCCATCAACATCCTCCATATTCGCCGATTCGGCAAAAAGTTGCCGATGGTACCCAAACTTGCCGATGCCGATGGTTGCCGATGGAGGTGTCGGTGGTTGCCGATTCGGCTTCACTTGCCGTTTTGAGTACCCGCAAACCACTCCTCACACCCTAACTCAGTGGAGATACACAATTTGTTTGAAATAATTATTATGATGATATATACATAACGGATAAAAACTTCATAAGAATAAATTACAAAATACTAAATTAGGTTTTAAAAGTATATGTTGTTAATTAAATATAAATAACCTTATAGAAGTTAGTTTATTATAGAGCTTCTAAACTTTCTTACATTCATTTTTGTTATCTTCTTTAATTTAATTCTTTGTTTATTTAAAAACACTTAATATCAATATACATTTATAAATAGAAAATAATTACAAACTTGTTGTCTAGATATATATAGATAATAAACCATTTTAAGAAAAAAATCGATTAAAAGAAAGAACATATATAATTGCTATATTTTTGTATATCTAATTCTTTTTTCATAATGTGATTATATATTTTCATTAAAGATTTATTATAAAATCACTCTACCATTAATAGTTTATTATCTTTGACAAAAAATATGACACATTCTTAATTCTTAATATTGGATATTAACGTTATCCTTATTTTGTTATTTCTCAAAGATTCTTAAAAAGAAGAGGGTACCCATCAAACCAATGCGATACGACATGACCACATGGTTGTCAACTTTGCCATCTTTGTCAACTTTCGCTTTATAATAAAAAGAAATGAATTATTATCCGAATTGCTATAGTATGTTTTTTGTTTCATGTAAAGAGTATAAGAAACAAGCATCCAGTCATATGTTACTAATTTTAATTGACAAGGTAACATAAATATAAACCTATAATTATACTACACATTTATTACGTAGATATTAGTAAGAAACACCATCCTCCATGATAGTTTTTGGTACATGATTTATATATATTTATTTAAACCAAAACATGCATCTTTATAACCATTATCTATATAAATCTGCATATCATTATATTACTTTTAAAGTGCAATTCTATATACTTATTGTATATACTACTATATATATATTTATTAACTTGTATAAATTTCTTTACATAAAAGATATATATGCACATTCAACGTATATTTCTATACTTAATGCATATCTTCTTACAAAAATAACATAGAAATATGAAAGTCTGCATTCAAACGTTGATTTTAAATATTGCATAAAAAGACCTTTAGAAATAATAATTATAATAATAGTAGGGTATTAATAATAATGAGAACGAATAACAATAAGAATTGTTTTAATATGACAGTCGTCTAGCAGCTCAAGTGCTCTTTTCATGACGGCTGCAGCACAAAACATGTTGTGTGTGAAATTAGCGGATAGTTTAGGGGTGAAAATCAAAAGCCCATGGGTTACTTGGTTCAAAGTCTCATGTTTTCCGGCAATTGCGTCTCTTATGCTAACTCCATTCATCGTATACAAGATCTTTCCACCCGAGACCAAACGCACCGCAGATGCACCTGTCTTGGCTAAGAACCGGCTCCAGGAAATGGGTCCGGTCAAAAGAAACGAGTGGGTCATGATGGGAACTATGCTTGTCACCGTTGCATTATGGATCTCCGGGTACGCACTAGTATAGTATAGGGATCAATATTTCTTACACCATGAGCATCTGTTTATTTTTGGTATTTTTGATGGTACTAGCTAGTATAGGTTTGGTTAACCTTTTTGTGTGCATATCTAGAGATATACCAACAAATTGTACCAGTAACAGAATTCAAATTATCATCGAGGATCTTTTGGTATGTTTAACAAACAATATTTATGTGTTAAATTTTCAGAGAAAGCCTAGACGTTTCAAGTGTGGTAGCCGCAATGTTGGGCTTATCGGTTCTACTAATGCTTGGAGTATTAACTTGGGACGATTGCTTAACCGAAAAATCAGCATGGGACACATTAGCCTGGTTTGCAGTTTTAATCGGCATGGCAACTCAATTAACCGTTTTAGGCATAGTTCCATGGTTATCTAAATGTGTAGCAAGTTTTCTTAAATCTTTATCAGTCGGCTGGCCTCTCGCGCTTGTTATTCTTCAGTCGGTTTATTTTTTCATTCATTATTTATTTGCAAGTCAAACGGCTCATGTCGGCGCTTTATATTCAGCGTTTCTTTCGATGCATTTAACGGCTAAGGTTCCGGGAACTTTTTCAGCATTGCTTTTGGCGTACAACACAAATCTTTTTGGGGCACTTACACATTATAGTAGTGGTCAGGCTGCTGTATATTATGGAGGTAATTGCTTCTAAATTTTCTGATTGCGTAACAAATTAATGTTGTAAAAATCGATGATTAATTCTTAATCAGTGATCCACTGTTGCGATTTTATCAAAATTGCCATAAAGTCGGTGGGTGGTAAAAATCCATGGAAATTGGTCAATTTTTGGTGCCAGAATTGTTTAAAAATGTACGAGTGTGAAAGATTAGTACATATAAAGTTTCAATCCCGTTAATACCTATTAATCCTGATAAATAGCTAGCTGGTACCCGATGCCTGACTAGCGTCTAACAGTTTTTACAAACAGTATCAAGTTAAAAAGGATTGCTAACTAAAACGATTTACATTAAATAAAAAAACCTTAAGTCATTTATAACTTTATTATGTTGGTTATGATAATTGATTTATGCATACGATTAAATGATTATGGTGTTATTTCAGCTGGTTATGTAAAACTTCCGGATGTCTTTAAGCTCGGGATCGTTATGGCTGGTATTAACATAGCAATATGGGTACTCATCGGTGCTCTATGGTGGAAGATATTGGGACTTTATTGAGTTTGAATGCTAGCACTCTTAATTAAATATGATCGTGTAATGCGATAGTGCGATATGCATATGTTTAGATACAACCCATTGTCATATCTAATGTGATTAGATTAGATTATGTTCTTCGAGCTAAAATAGACTGGAGACATGTAACTTGTAGTAAATGATACTTTAATGATAGTATCTCATATATATAATTTTTTAATGAAAATTTTACCCTTCTCACTCTTCTACTCAAATTAATCTACATCATGCCCGTGTTTTAGAATTTGAACCAAAATCTCTCATCTAAGAAACAAAATATGTATAAAATACAAAAGTTCTTTGGAGTAAGGGGTGTCAATATTGGCCAATGAGTATGATATAAAATCTTTATTGTTGAAAAACTCCTTGCAAACTATTAAATAATCATTTCACTAAGACATATTTATATCGCGACTAACATGGTACAATAAGATTAATGTTCAACAAGAAGTTTTCACTGAGATCATAAACAAGTCGTCATCAACTAACTAATAGAGAGACATATAGTCTATATATAGTATATGTTGGGAATTACGAATCCAGTATATGTTGGAAATTACGAATCCACCTCAGAGACGTGCTAGGTTCAAAGATGTGTTATAAGAAGTGAATGATTATAGATATTTAAAGGTGTTTAGTTGTAAATGTCAGTCATAGTTATCAAGTTCTATCTAGTTGCAATTTATGTCATAATCTAATTCCTTTGTATTTAGATTATAAATACCGTGACTAGGGTATTAACAAATTGCTAGATTGAATTTTGACAAATTATAAGACTGAGTTTTGTGACAAGTTTCTCATTCGTATTAATTAATAAAATTATTGTTTCTTGATTTCTTGATTTCATGCTTTGTATATGATACCGATAAGTTCAAAATTGGATTTTGAGAACACCATGTAATTGGAGAAGTTCCAAAAGTATAAGGACCAATCTTGTATTATAGTGTATCTGTTTAACATGTATAGGAATGTGAATTGTATCCTCTTTCATTCAGTAAATCAATATACGAATTCCTCTATGGTATCAGAGCGTATTCATGGAAAATCCTAATATAACGGTATACGTATAGCCTCTCACCATCATCGACGACTCATTTTTTTTTTTCCGGCTCACTAAATTAGGACAGATAAACGAATGAGCATAGATTTATATATGAATTCCTTTACTAACAACTAGAAAATAAGATACTCAAATATGAAAAATATATATGACAATTACAAAAGAGCATAAACTAATAAGTCACCTGCGATTTTCTTAGAAAATGAAAATCAAGAAAAAAAGGTCTTTAATATTATTTACGATTTGTTATCTTTCTTTTACTAAATGAAAATCAAGAAAAAAAAATGTCCTTTAAATTCATTTGAGATTTGTTGTCATTCTTTCACGTCGGGGATGATGATGACAAGTGATCTGATGCATTTTTCCTTTTATTTGAGTTTCTTTATAGTTAGTTAAGATTATACGAAAGAATTTAAACGAATCGGTATTGGTTACTTTCAATTTTCAGTTAAGCATGTTATGTTTATAATTCAGATTTCACGTCCAACAAATTTAGTAAACAAAACACGTTAAAGTTAAAGAATTCATATTCAACACTCATCATAATATTAGTAATAGTATTTTCTTAAAACGTAAACGTTGAGGGGTTAATCCGTGATGATTTGAATCATCGTACTAGTTTTTTGTCTAAAAAGGAAATTCCTACAACCATTACGTTCTTACACTTATAAACCCAAAAAACGATTTTTTTTAAATGGGTTATTTGGAGATGGTGTAATCGTTTTTGGGTAAGATTTGAAGTTGTTTTGATTTGTAGGAGCTCCGTAAATGCCATTTACGGAGCTTGCCTACGTGGCAAATTCGTGTCAACACATCACGTGAGATTCCTTCAAAAAGTAAGCTCCGTAAATGGCATTTACGGAGGTTGATGATGTGGCATCATATGGTGCAATCCGGTATATCTTAAAATATGATGAATTTGCCACGTAAGCAAGCTACGGAGCTCCGTACAAATCAAAGAAGCTTCAAATCTTACCCAAAAACCATTATTCCATCTCAAAAAATCCCATTTCAAGAAAAAGTTCGCAAAAACTGATATAAATTTGAGGGCATTTTAATCATTTGCTTTTTTCTACATATTCTCTAAAGTCTGTTAGAGATTAGACTGGAATGACAGTTTTTTGCAACCTCATGGACGGAAACAAGAAGTTTTGTTCATTTTAGACGAAACCTAATAAAAATCCAAACCTTAAGGACGATTTTGAAACTTACTCATATTTTATTTGATCAATATGACTTAAAATAAATGAATGAAATTGTCACCTCTATCTAGAATAAACAAAGTGTTTTCTATATATCAAGAATATTTGACATGGTCATTATTATTTTATAATTATATATCTTTTAATATATGATTAGTAAGACTTCATAAAATCAACTTGTACGACTCAAGTTTTGTCAAAAGCCATCTACATCAGATGAAGATGATAGATTTTCTATTTTTGTATCACATATCTTATTTCGACACAAAAAATGAATTACAGAAGTAAAAATAATAAACTACAGCAACCAAAAATAATTAATAGAAATGTTTAAAAACTAAGATGACGTTGAAACAAAAATAAAAGACTTTCTATTTTAGTATCAGATATCAGTTGAACGTTTGTCGGTCACTATATTGTAAACATTTTTAACGTATATAGGAAGACATGTTTTAAAAAAAAATAAAATATTGTTGAATTACAAACAAAATGTTACTCGGCACTTGCTAAGAGCACTCACATCTCATTCTTTAAAATTTGTGTGAGTATGATCTTTATAATTAGTTGGTTAGAAGTAGTTGTGAGTGAAAGACAGATAGAAAATTTAAAGAATTATTAAATATAGAGAAAAACATTGTTTATTTAATTGAAAAAGAGAGAGAAAAAGTAGTGATAGATGTATAAAAATTATTATTTAATTGAATTGAAGATAGAAATGTAATGATAAAAGTATAAAAAAATATGATTTAATTGGATAGGAGAGAGAAAAGGTAGTGATAAAAGTATAAAAATTATTATTTAATTGAATAGGAGAGAGAAAAAATAATAATTTTTGATAAATTATAAAGATATAAATAGAAAACAGGATGTGAGATTGTGATGCTCTAACAAAAGTGAAAAACAAAACTCTATAGATGATCTAACATAAAAATAATCAACAAAATATCGTTTAGTATTATTAATGTTAGTCTTTATGTTACTAATAAATAACTTTTGGGGTTTTGGTTACATATCAATCTAGGATGAGACTAGCGGTGCGCTCTCACCGGAAAGTTGGTACAAATTCATGTATAATTGATGAATTTTCCTCTTATCAAAATGGAAGCTACGACCAATATGTAGATCTTTGTTGTTTATATTTTCTTTTGGTTATATATGTTTGCATATACTAGTTGTCTTTAATACTTTTGGCTTCGCGTAGCTATTTTGTTGACTTCAATGGATCATGAATAATAATGTTACGACCCCAAAAGTCTTTAGTGTGGTCTTTTATAAAACTTAGTTTTACTAACAAAAAAGGATCAGATATTTTTCTTCTATTTTGATATAGTTTTAACGTTTATCGATTTAATTGATTGATTATTTAAACATGATTTTAATTGACAAACCCGAATTAAACTATAGGTGAAAATAGAATTACATTTCACTTAATGATCAAGCAAATATATGATATACGAAAAAGCTTTTCTCTGAGTGAAATTAGTCAATGGATCAAATTATTCCCCAATATTACAAAACTTTGATTGTTCTAGTGAATTACCTCAGCCTATGACTTTACATAACACTCGTCATAATGTGTTTGGTAATGTTGACATCATGTTTATGAAATATAATATTAATTTGTTATGTCCATTACATCATCTTTCTCTATGATTAACAATTTCGTATCTCAAAGGAACTCTACACCTCATGGATTTATAATATATACTGATTAAGAATCCAAACTCTTGTTTGTTTGTCATATACATATAAACTAGATGGCGCACAGACGCGCATTGATGCAATTTTTTGCTTCGACGTTAATTGATATTTTAAAATTGTGCGTGAACCAATTTTTAAAAGTCTTAAATGGAGACCTATACAAATACATAGCAGTGGTATCCCCCTGATTTTTCTTTTTAGAAATGTTTGTTTCCGTCCAACTTTAAAAATATTATGAGTATCAACTTCCTTAGGCAACAACAATACTTTTGGTCTCCAATCTAAATTTGACCAAATAATTTCAAAAATATTATATGCAGAAAAATATTTCATTTCCTCCAATTTAAAGGTTAGATTCCACATGCTGATTGTTGGTTTGTGCTTGAAAAAGAATTACAATGACTCATTGGCCAATAATAAAATTACCCTATTGGATGTTGAAATTAAATGGTTTGATGACTTCAAAGCACACACAAAACTAATTAGGATCCTTCCGTGTATTGATTCGCGGAGAATATCATGACAAGTAGTTATTTACTATTCAGCGTGTTATATTTTAATTCAGATAAGTAAATTCTCACACATAACTAAAGAGGTCAATTTCTATAGTATAATCAGATATTACAATCTTATCAAAGATTTTATATAATATAAATTAAGTTAACAGTTTTATAATATAATTCTGGAAATCAGTTAATGTAATAATCAATATATAAAGGTAAAGATACAAAATAAAAATAATGTCAAATCTCGTACTAAGAGTTATATGATTATATATTTTATCCAACGTGTTTGGAATTTAAATCATCCAATTTTATCAAGTATATATTAAGTTTTTGTCAATTTATATATCTTCTAATGAACAACCTATTTTGAACTCATCTGATTTATGCTATCAATTTATATTGACCCTTACTAGCAGCAACTAGGTAGAGTCCGTTAATTAATAACCTATCATAAGTTATTAAGTTCACTCATGAGTACCTGCATCAATATATACTTAGAACATTTCCTCACAACACTTAGTGGTATCTCAGTTCATAAATGATAGACAAAAATCCGGATGTGTTTAGACTCATCTGAGTCTCTGTACAACATTGAAGTGGACCAAAAACCCTATGCGACCATTTCGTCCAAAATCGAATCAAGACTTGATCTTTCACGTAAATACTCATTGATCGATAATCTATTATACGTACATTCATTGCATAACATCCTTCCTCAGTCATTTGGTTATCGGCATGCAATTACTAACGTAAAAATCTTACTTTTGTGGTAAGAAGCCAAACCGAGTGGTGATGATGATGATGATCAAAGGTCAATCGTGTTCTTCACTTGTTATCCATTAATCCTTTCTTAACAACCTTAGATCTCCGAGACTCGATTTCGTGGTCTTCTTCTACAAAATGTTAATAACCATATATTTTTTGTAAATATAATTGTTAATTTAGTTACTACAAAGTACAAATACTATCTGGATTAAATATATTAATTTATAACACAAGTACAAATACGATTTAGATAAATATAAACCCGCATGTGAAAACTGAGTATGTACATGATGTTTCAGTGGTGGGAGTCCATATTCATGTCTTTTCTTACTCGTCTTCCCGGTGACTTCTCTGCTGCAAAACCAATTTACTCATGTTACGTAATGTAATAATTAATATTCATATATAATATCTCCCTATTCACGTCAAGAAAAGAAAATAATTTCAAGATAATTATATGCTTCAAATGGCATATTTTTATAACAATCTCATAAACATGGTACTTATGGTTTTTATGTTACAAAGCCCAATAATCTTTCGCCCTGCTTTAATCCACATTGCTTGGTTCCTCGATCCTATCTTAAGTCGCCACTTTGTAAAACCTAATCTTGTTTAATTTCTCCCATCACTAACAAGGAACTTGATCAGGTATCACACTCGAAGCTAATTCAGGCTGAATATAATCGAGCGATTCGAGCTAGCTTGAGTTGTATCCAAATCAAGTTTGAGGTCAAGTTTTCTTTATGGCTAAGTAGCTCGTTTAGTTTCTATAGCTTGAACCAAAGTTGACCGCCGTTCCACTTTCGTGAACAAGCATGATTAAAGTTATCAAAATGTAACATATTATACAAACGCTTTTGTGATATTTATACCAAGCCTTCAAAGTTAAGCCAGTGTTAATCTTGCCCAATTTTTTTTTAACGGTAAATGTTTACACCCATAATCTAGCCAAATTGATAGAGGTGTTGTAAACACTTGTTTGATATTATTCAGCTTGTGTAACACTCGCTTACTGACCTAGTTATTTAATGTAAAATCAAATCCATTTAAAGCAATTTTATGAGAAGGTTGTCGATTTTTACGCTTAAATTAACGTACCCAAAAAAAATAATGATTCATCGAACTTAAAAAGTGATATTCTAATGAATTTTAACGTTTATATATTTTTTATTTATATTGAGTTTGAGATTCACTTTAAATGTTCTCTGTTTCGGTTCGAGCTTTTATTTACATATTGTTTGTCAATGATACATTGTATACTTATGATAACATGAGTGCATATAAATATTTCATTTTTGTACTTAGAAAAATCCCACATAAGACAAATACAAGAAGTCTTTATGTCGCTACATGCGGTAATGGGAGATGCGTAGTATCGTTGTTAATTACTTAATTGGATTAATTGAAAAACTTAAGGGATAATGCCTACCATTTTCGAGAAACAAGGGGGAGAATAAGGCATGTTTAAGGTCAAATCTTGTTTAGAAGTAGTGGGGGTGGTGGTGGTTCAAGCCAAACATATATAATGACTTATATTCTTAAAAGTCAAACCTCACATTAAGGAGTCAAAATATAAATATTTTGGTTTCTTACGAAATTAGGCCAAACAACTATGCATTTTCACTATTATTGTTACGAAGAATGTATGTATAGGTCATCAACTTGATTGTTTTATTGCCTTATTCGATCGATTTCAATACCAAAAACCGTATAGTAATTTTAAAATTAATGTATGTGAATGGTTAAAGAAAAAATAACTTTTGTGTGATAATTAAAAAATCTTCAACTAACTTTAAATATTTCTTATTTTTTATATGTTATTAGAACATTCACAATAATATAGTAGCTTACCTATTTTGTGTGAATGTGTTCTCTCAAAATTTAATGTTGGTTGTGAGTGTAGTAAAGAGAAAATATTACTGGTCACCCCCATATTTTATTTAAAAAACAATTTATCCCCACTTTTAGTACTTTTTAAATGAGTTGTGAATGAAGAAGAAAAAAAAAGTAATAATAAACGTATAAAAAATATTATTTAATTGAAAGTAAAAGAGAAAATGTAGTGATTTTTTTGTTAAGGTTACCCTTTATTTAATTATAGAGATGTGGATGATGAAGCAACTTTGAATGTTTTTAATTTTTAAACGGATTACACTATTGAATCACATTTTTTCTAGCTTTAATACAAGTATATACAACAAAAAATAATGTCGTAAGTTGTTTGATAATACATATATGCAGTATATTGATACCACATACATAATAGTGCATATATGTAGTATACTAGTATGTCATGCTACATACATATAATATCGAACGGCTAAGGACGCATTTTTTTTAATATATTTTCATTATACTTATAGTAAAGATAAAAAATTGTGATTTTATGGTGTAATCCATTTTAAAATATAAATAGCGTATAAAAAAATGAGAAATGGTTAAAGAAAACTTAAGTATGGTTTTTTTTTGTTATCACACGAGAGACTAGTTCTACAATGAATATTTCCATATTTTTATACCTGTAGAGCTATCCAATTTTTTCAGGTTAACGAAAAAAAATTAATAAAATGAGTTTCAAACTTAAATCTTAATTTTTTATTAAGAAAGATAAGAGTTAGCACGAATCGTCTTTGCAACTAAACTCCTGCTAAATGAATGCCTTTGCTTTAGCTTTGAAAATTAACATAATATGATAGAATATGAGAAAGTAGTCAAAATAAAGTAGTAAAATTAATATGAATCAACATGTTCAATAAAAAAATTTGATTCTGCCCTGATTATTCTATTTTTCTTACGACACGAGAATTCAATTCGAATTCTTGAATTTTTCCAAACAAAATCAAACGAAGAAAGAAATTCTATTTGACTACGTCTCTTCAAGTGACTTAATAAGATAGACCGACCCACTCCAGCTTCCCCAAACTTCACTTATTCAAGAAAAAAGTATGATGTACATTATCTTTGTGTAATTGGTAAGTGCAACATTGGAGAATGGGCGTCGTTGGCTCTCTTCACTTACCAACGTGAGTGATCCTTCCCAATTTTTTTTGTTGAATAGATATATCTTAGTATTAGTACCTAGGTTGGTTGTTTATGGGAAGAATATGTGTGTTAGTGTTTTGAGTAAAATATGCTTGCGATAAGGATGAGTGAAAAACCGATGTGGTAAAGGCATCCCCCAAGTGATACCACTTATTGGTCCAAAATCTATGATATTAATAAAAACGTAGAACAGGATTTGATCAAAACTTTTTGATCAACACTTTTTATTTGATATAAAGGGACATCAATTACAATAACATTAATCATCTATTTATACTAAAATAAACTTGACCAACAAGAAAAGTGTAACTTCAATAATTTGTCAATTCTATCCTAATTAACTGAAAAAAAAATTAAGGAATAACTCCCAGTAGTATTGAATTAAGTAAAAATACAACTCCAAACCCTTATTATAATTGTTCACTCACTCGTAACACTAATATTTGGCTACGTATATATGGAGGAGACCCAAATGGTCACCAAGTTATCTGATAACCCCAAACCTCTTAAAACCTTTCGTTGACTTGTAATAGGCTCGTACTCAGAAATTAAACCCAACAAAAAAATTAATGTGACATGGTGACTAAGCAGCATGAGGTAAGATCAAACCACTAGTTTACGGAGAGTCTTATAAATATAAAATCTAGAGTTGATATAAACATGCAACCTGAAGTATTAATTGAATCCGTAAGTAGACATAATTTGAAAAACTAGTCCAACTGGCAATTGCTAGTTCGACTTGTCGGTTCAAGTGAACCGACCCACAATGACAAGCTCGATCAAATAGAGGCAATTTAAAGGTATTTAAAGAGATTGGAATTTTGGACATGTAACTGGTTTTGAAATGGTTGCATGATTAATGACTTTACACGTTTTATGTCATGGGATTATGTATATTTATCGTGAGCCCGTTCTCAAGCCTATTTCTTAGTTTTTCTTATCAAAAACAAGAAAAATAGATCTGGAAGCATGAATGCATGATTAATGACATCGCACGTGGCTTTTATGGATGTATGCGAGCGTTATTATTGACACGTGTCACCAAATGAATGGTTGACATATTGGGACAACATGAGCTGCCTAGACTAGCTAGCTATTGATACGAAATTGATTAGATATTGTAGTATGGTCATATGTGAAGTATGTGTCATATTTTGTAATATATAATTAAACATTACCACTTCAATTTCAGAAGAGTATAAAAGAGCTAGCTGTGTAAGGGTGCGGGAGTGGTTTGCTTTTAGGCAAAACTACCTGAATACCATTAATTGAAATATAGACAAATTATTTATATGAAGCATTGGAAAAAACATAAAAGATGAATAGATGATACATTTGAGCTCATAACCTACGTAGTAGCACACCACACTAAACATGCTAGGTTTGGCTAGTCTAGTGTGAACACGGCACCACTCATGCATGAATTTGTTTATAGACATCTTCGGTTCTAAAGTTATAAATCTACATATAAAAAACATAAATATTCATCACACTTAAAAAACACAAACTAGAACTGACACAATATTTCTTTCAATTATAAGTTTTTTATGTGATCTATGGGGACTAAAAAGTGTAACTCGTTACATGTATTTTAAGATACATTTTTAAAATCACACAAACCTATAGCTTTTCTAGTGCTAAACAAACTTATAGCATTGTCCTACTAATCAACTTCTTTCGTATACAAGAATGAAGGGGCTCCAGCACTTCATTGGCTAACGACGATCGACTCATTTTACATAGAATTTTTTTTTTTTTTTCTGATGCATAACATTTCATTCAAGTTTTTAAATAAGGTACAAAATATTTTCTTCGATCATTAAAAAGGTCAACTCATTTAATGTTTGTGTGTGACTATCGATCTTATATAACTGTGTGGTAAAATTGGTTTTCCAAGACGTTTGAGCCAACGTAAGACGTCATTTATACTAACATAACCAAGACAGATAGAATATAGGACCCGCTTTACCTAAATATAAGAGAACATGATCTCACATGTTTCTTATTTCGTCTAAAGATTAGATTAAGACATGTGACAAATTATATGGAAATAGGAGTGGAGAAAACGGGTAAACCATATATGTTTCATGCATCAAATAATTAGTGTATTAAATAGTCATTTTCCACATGTGTGTTAATTTTAAAAATAACTTTGTACCATAAATATTAAGCTAGTTGCTTTTGAAATGTGATGATGAGTTTTATTAAATGATTGCAAGATTAAATCGTGAAGAAAATATATACCCTTGATCGAGACCTAACAATAACAAGAAGCGGAAAATGTGGAAACCGAAATGCTTGCATGTGTCTTTTAGTGAGATCTAAAAAATTCAGTTAGCTTATTAATTCTCTCTAGAAAAATGGAGTTCCTTAGAGTATTCAGAGCATTCACACAGTAGCTTTCTCATCCCCATTTGTATTTTTTACAATTAAATAATATTTTTTCATACCTTTATCATTATCTTTTTCTCTTTCATTCGCTCACAACCACTTTAAAAAACTATTAAAATAACATCATTACCTTTTCTCTTTCATACACCAAAATCCTCATTTCTATATTTTTTCCTAACTTTAGGGGAAAAACAAACAAAACCCCAAATATTTCTCTCTCCTCTACTCACAAACACTCTCAACCACACCCTAAATTATGCAGGTTCCTCTCATATTATTTTAGGAAAGCTACTGTGAATGCTCTCACAACCCACCTCCCCATCCTCAACCCCACCTCTAAATATTTACCAAAACTACCAAAAAGACTAATCTTCATCTCATCCTCCATCCATATCACTCAACCCTGTAAATAATAAGGAAATTAATCTCATCTCTCATATTCAGGGGAAGTTACCAATTCCTCATTTTATTATTTAATATTATTTGTGAATAGGTGTGAGTGTAAGAGAGAGAAAAACATATAAAAAGTTAAATAAAAAATATTATTTAATTGAATGAGGGATGAAAATAAGGAATGAGTTGTAGAAAGTTTTTAAAAATTAATAAAATATTTGTAATAATGATGAGTTTTAGTTAAATTATGAGAATAAAGATAGGAGATAGGCTGTGAATGCTTTACACTTTATAGCAATAAAAACAATACCATTTCGATTACCGATGTAAGTTTAGGCAATGGGGTGAGAAGGTTAGTTTGAGTGGTCAGTGGTGTGAGGGATGAGAGTGAGAGCCATGCGTGAGCACACTCGCAAGATATTGGGTTGGGCATGAGGAATTTATAGACCAATAAGAATTAAGATTATTATATATATTAAAACAAACCTAGAGGAATAGGGAAGTATTTTAGTTTTTCAATTTTGCCATAGTGAGCTTGGTTTTTTTTTATGTAAACTTTGGGTTATTTTTTTATGGATTTACCTTTATTTTCTTGTTTTCTGTGTGGTTTTTTAGCTTTTCAAGTCTAGTGAAGTGACACTCACTTCTAAGAGGGGCACACTTTAGAGTTTATGTTATCATAGCGACAAACACGACATGGTGCTTTAGGTTTTATGTCAGAGTGAATCATGGCGACGCATTTTTTAATATGTCTTTTGATATTCAGGATCGTGTCCTTTTTTATGTTCGAGGTCATGATGGAATTCTCGGCACAACACGTGGGTAAAAACGTCTAAACTTAAATAGATTTAAAAGTAACAAAAAAATTACTCACACTTACTCAAGTATATATCTTCCAAAAACACTCAAACTCACACTCACACCTATCAGAGTTAACCTGGCGCCAAGCTGGGGAGGACTTAGGGAGACTCACACCAATCAGAGTTAACGTGGCGCCAAGTAGGGGAGAATTTAGGGAGACGGTAGCAGGTCCATCGGAACCTAACATACACTTAAGTTTTAGTACGATAAATATCTTTCTAGAGTTAAAAATTCGAGTTAACTGATATATATTTTAGGATTGAATCCTTATGTATAAATTTTCCTAACCTAGTGGTAACGAACCTTGTGTGTGCTTTAAAAGTCACAGATTCAACTCGCGTCCCTTTTATTTTATTTTTTTAAATTGACAATCTAGGTGTTTACCCCCATTTTCACACCGTTGCTTCATTGTCTTCTGCCTACGCTTATGAGTTCTAAACTTCAGACCTTGGAGCATTTACCCTCTGACGAGTCGACCACATCAACCACTTAGCTTGCCATCGCTACCCTTCCTGCCACCTTCCAACCCACCGTCTACCTAAACCTGCCCCTGTTCCTGCCTAGTAGCATGCCTATCATCTCAATTTCAGCCCTTGATTTGGTATGTATTTCTCCGGTGCTTGTCCCTAACGGCTAATTGTCTAAACTTGAATTTTATTGTATTATTGTATTGTGATTTGTGAATGCTAATATTCTAATATTGAAATTAAATGTCATTGTGTTAGCTAGAATGCCTAATGTTATTGTGTTAATCTTGATTTTGAAATTGAGTTACGTGATTAAGTATTATGACTATTCCTTTTTTCAAAAAACAATCATCAAACTATTAATCATAATCTTCAAGTATTAACCTTCAGAAACAAATTTGGATGATATTCCATAGGATCCTCCCGAAAGGAAACCAATTACATCTTATCACATTAGTAAAAAAAGATGAAATTAGAATAGCCTATTTGTTTATAGGACCATGTCAACCAAAAAGGGTTAATTTTCCACAAACAATTATAATGGTAACGACAATTATTGAAATAAGTTTTTTTTTTAAATGAAGCATCTGATGACGGAATTGCGTAATAGGATGGGTGATGGATACTTGAACGACACTTGCATTTGTTACAACAAGTTTCAGTTGAAAAGGTAATGCAACGTTTGCAAAAGATGAAACCTCGTATGGAACAACTATACATAATTTTTGTTTGATTCGTAAAGACAATCGTATTTATATTATGTGCGTTTTAATTTCTAATGATAGTTTTTAATTATTGACATATCACATTGTTATTATGTGATGAACCTTACACGATCAGAACCATCGAACCGACCCAGCAACTTTATGTTCGGCTTTATAAATTGGAGCATCTAAAAACAGTGAACCTACTGAAAAAAATTCACGGATCAACTACTGGTGCCAGTTGACAAGCATTGTTTGCTCACACTCACATGGGTATACCCCATGCCCTTAGTTTTTCACAACATGAAGGCCTAAATAGTTTAATGTTACAAACCATCGCTTACACGCACATGAGGAAAAATCGAAGGCCTAAAACCCTAACGATACAACCTTACTCTTGAGACGCCCTTCACAAACAACATCAACCACATTCATGCTACATAAACGACACAGAATTGTGTTGAATCAATAATCAACATCTAACAAAACATAACTTATATAATCGAAGTACTAAACTACACCAATCAAATGATTTACACATGAAGATAATTTCTTTCTTCAAATTCAAAAGAAATAGTAAATATATATAAATATGGAATGCCAGGGTAACCCAAGCATTGGTTGGTAGTGCAATGTCAATAGAAAAAAGCATATTAAGCATAGATGAAGGTATTGTCTCAAGACAAAGTGTACTCATCAGGAATGGTGGTACCAACTCACATGCAATCTGATGAACACAATGTGTTCCAATTTTGCCCCTATATGAATGCAAAGGCTACAAATAGTACAAGGTAGGTGTTGCATATGGAATGCTGGAAAATAATGTCAATATATACATGCTTTTGGCTCTTTTTTGGTAATGGGTATGAGTGTAAAATGGATTTTGAGGCTTATTTTTTCACAAGTAACAATCACTTTCAACTTCTATAAAATAAATATTTTTCTTGACAACAGCAATGTGTCACAAAAGCTTAATGGTTCTAAAATTAACGTGCATCATGTTCTTAGCACTTTTTATTTATTAGGGGCATTTTACTATAAGGTCCTCGTGTCTTCTTTGCTTTCAACTCTTAAAAGTTAAAAGAGTAAACGTTATTGAAGAACGGTCTTGTGAGAAGGAAAATATATTAAATAACTAACATATGTTTTAATGCATTACCCCTTGATAATCGATATGACCTTAATATTATAGTTCATGAATTTTTTATTTTATTTCAACTTAAGTAACTTTCTTGATACGTTAATCACTACAAAGTAGCAAAATAGTTTTGTGAGTAAAGAAAACATTGTTTAAAGGAAACAGTATATGTTTAATGTTTTTAACAATTTTTTGTAACGGGTAAATTTGGTAACAACGTTCTTGAACTAAGTTTTTCAACCTTTTGATTGGGCTATGTGACACATAAGTACCAAGAAAAGCCCAACGGCCGTCACAATATGATGGGCTTTACATTGGATGATTGAAAAAAAAAATATGTGAAACACAAGACCTTTGCCAATCCCATACGACATCTTTTTGGTTTTATTGATCTCAACGTTTAACTTATGTAGATTAAATTTATTGTATATATTTTTTTTTAACGACAATCTATCATACTTCTAAATTTCACCTTAAATATTTACATTTGTCCTGATTCGAACCCAAGACCTCCCCCATAATGGTGCTCCTAGAGGTAAAGTCTCTGTCAATATGCCACCAACCCCAATGGTTTGTATTTTCTTTCATATTGCATTTTATTTATCATTATTATCATATTGTGTTCTCTCAAAAAAATTAACGGATGATATTGATACGTGCCACATCTTCTAAGATCGCTAGAACGTCAGTTATTTGTTGGCAACTTGATACGAACTAGGTTTGGGGTTGTATAGTGGCGGGAAGTTTAATTCAAGGATTTCAAATTGCAACTGTTCCCACCTCAGTGTTTAGTTTAAATATTATCTTCTGCATTTGTTTGAAGGTCGTTGTTTATGTTAATCAAAATTAGGGTTCTTACCTTGAATTGGAGATCACCCATTCTCGAAATTGGACACTATCTATAACTGGTTTTTTGTTAATCAATTCACAACTCTAGATTAGTGGTATCATGCTCTTGTCATTTTCTTGTTCTTAAGTCTATACAAGGCTTATTAGTCTTCAATATTAAGGATATGAATGTATAAAAGACAATTGCTTCAAACTCTGGTTTTCTCTCTTGATTATTGGCGTTTACTGCATAAGATGATATCCATGATCTTTGGGATTTGGGTACTTGGATCTCTTTATTATGGGCTAGTTGTTAGGGCCTTTATGAGGAATGACCCAACAATGGTATGTGGGTGTCTATTTTAAATCATATACAAACTCAATAAATATTGAAATAACTACAAAGCTTCAATCCATGAACAGCAATATAACTTATATAAGTTATATTTTTTTGTAGCTAGGTTATATTCTTTAGAGGTAAAAAACCGCAATCAACTGAGGATTGTCAATAATTATACTCATGCCTCTTTGTATTAATTGGTATAGAAGGTGAAGGAGAAGTAGCGGGCAAAGTGACTACTTTTAATACACATATGTACCGTATTATTGTCTTGGTAAGAATGATTTCACCATTAGGTAATAAATATTATTTTAGTTTTATTTGATGCTTTATGATATACTAGTCTAATACATTATCCCATTTACCACACGAATCAAAGTAATAGTCAAAGTAACAATTGTTTAAAAAAATATCTTCACCATAAACAAGTGACTAAATACTCTATTTGCATTGCAACATCTCATGTGGGTTAAGCTTTTGTTCACATTGTGTGATGGTAAATTCATATGTACTTTGGTCACTAGCTTAATATCTTTCAACATATTACAAGTTTATTTATAATTGTAATCCAATAATTTAGCCATTAAAAAGAGTCTAAGAGCGAGACCTAACACATAGTTTTAGATGTTTGTATTCAATAAAAATCATTTTGAAACTTACATTTGTGGCCTTTTTGGTTCAAAAATAGTAGAAAGGTTAGTGAACCCTTGAGTAAGGTGAAGAGCTCCTTTCAACGCAATAATTAAAAAACACCCTTTGAAGATGCTATTGAGACTTGATAGAACTCACCCAACATAGTCCCCACACCAAGTGAAGAGTCACATATTGGTTCATTTAATAATAATTGTAGTTTGAAACCACTTGCTAAACAATTAAAGTTGTTTCATTCTCATTATCGAAGATATTTATTTAAATTCCGTTACCAAAGCTAGCAACTAATATATCTTTCACTTCTACTTTCTATCTAACATTTTTTATGTAAGTTTAGAAATATAGCATTAATCAACATTAAATTCGACATTAACCTCAGTCGATATTGAACAAGCGCTAATCAAATTAATTGCATTCATTATATTCTCTGTTTAATAAAAGTTGATAATCATCATATCCATAAACAATATTATTCATTTATTCCTAAGATGATTTGTTAGTCTAAGATAAAATCAAAACCATGTACCATACAATATTGAAACAAATATAATACCTTTTGGGATTTGTTAGATTTTAAAAAGATTTTACTTAAATATTATATTAACACTTCCTCATGACTATATAAATCGGTGATCAAACGTAATTTGTTTTTCACGAAAAGCTGCTAAAGAATCTTGGATTACCGCATTAATCAAACCAATTCGCTTTAAGTTGCAACATTGCGGGTACAGAAGAACCAAAAACAGTTCTTGAAGAACACCTGTGAACCGTTTTCCGATATCAAAATTTAACAAATCTTGTGTTCTTTTGATCTTTTTAGTCAAAACCCTAGTTTTCATCCTAAAATCGTACTCAATTCTCAATTTTTTTATCGACATTAAGTATGATCATCTCTTTGAAACGACCCAATTCAACAATCAGTGGAGTGAGTTCTAAAATCACCGATCACAATCGAAATCCTGCATCAAAGTTCTTGGTTTTACCGCCTCTTTCTAAACCCAAAATCAACAGAATCTTCACCGTCAATAATTTAAAACCCTTGCATGTTTCTTTGATTCAAACTTTTGGGTCATTAAGAACATCGGAATGCGATGATCAGAGGGTGAAATCATGTATCGTTTGTAAGGCATATGAAGCTGATCGATCTGATGGGGAATCAGTTGTTGAGAAAATTGAAGCAGCAAAAAGGGTCAAAATTGGTGTTTATTTTGCAACATGGTGGTTTTTGAATGTTATTTTCAACATTTATAACAAGAAGGTGTTGAATGCTTTTCCATATCCATGGTTGACTTCAACTTTGTCTCTTGCTGCTGGATCAGCAATAATGTTGATTTCTTGGGCTACAAAAGTTGCTGAAACACCCAACACTGATCTTGAATTCTGGAAATCTTTATTTCCTGTAAGCAATTTCTGGTTTTTTAGGGTTTATGATCCGGTTTTTGTTTATTTGCTCACTAATCAGTTTGGGTTTTGCTTAATTGTTCACTAATCAATTTCGGTTTTGCTTAATTATTCATTAACCAATTTGGGTTTAGCTTAGTCATTCACACTCTAATTTAGGCTTTGTTTAATTGTTCATAGATCAATTAGGGTTTTGCGTAAATATTCACAAATCTATAAGCTTTTTGCTTCATTATTTACAAATTAACTTGGGTTTTGTTTATTTGTCTCATTATTCATGTTTCTGTGATCTTTGTATGCCACATTGACTTGTAAATTACCAAATTTTGGGTTATAAGTTCTTTGGATATATTTGACAGATTACATGGACTCATACAATTGTTCCCTATAAGCAAGTTATGGTTTTTAAGGGTTTATGATATGGGTTTTCCTTATTTATCCATATATAGAGTTTTGATTTTTTTTAATTATATCACTTCTAGTGTTTATGATTAAAATATTTATTCCCTGCCAGGTTTTCTTTAAATTCTCTCCATGTGAGTATGTGACATGCTATATTTAATTGCTATTCCATTGACTTGTAACATTTAATCCTTTTTTTTTATTATTTAATATTTAACAGGTTGCATTGGCACATACAATTGGTCATGTAGCAGCAACTGTAAGCATGTCTAAAGTTGCGGTTTCTTTCACACACATAATAAAAAGCGGTGAACCTGCTTTTAGTGTTTTAGTTTCAAGATTTATTTTGGGAGAAACATTTCCAACTTCAGTTTATTTGTCTCTTCTACCAATCATTGGTGGTTGTGGTCTTGCTGCACTTACTGAACTCAATTTCAACATGATCGGTAATTTCATAACTTGAATTATTATTCTAGTAATTAGATTTTATTAAAAATGTTTCTTGTTTTTGCATGAAAATATCATCATACTTTCTCATTTGTCCTGTTTTAGTCGTTGTTTATGTACATCCGAGTCATTAATAGAAAGATTCCGCGCACCGTTTGGGTCATTTTGTAATTGGTAAACTTAACTTTATATATAAAGGTAATATTTTTATACATTTTTTAACAATTTAAATATATTTTTTTTATTTGCATACAAAATGACCCAAATAAGGCACAAAAAGTCATATTTCTCTGACTCGTATTTATTTAAAGAAATTATTACATGTAAAACTAGAAAATGGAAATCCTTTTTAAATTGGGCTCTAATTCTTCTTGATGGTTGTTAATTTTCAGGTTTTATGGGAGCTATGATATCCAATTTGGCGTTTGTGTTTAGGAACATATTTTCTAAAAGAGGCATGAAAGGAAAGTCTGTTAGTGGAATGAATTATTATGCTTGTTTATCATTATTATCACTTTTAATCCTTACACCATTTGCAATTGCTGTTGAAGGCCCAAAAATGTGGGCTGCTGGATGGCAAAACGCCGTTGCTGAAATTGGGCCAAATTTTATCTGGTAAATAAACGATACCCACTTTTTATTTTCGTCAAACTGCTAATTTAATTTAGTTAAATTAAATTTGAGGTGCATTTATTTTCATTAGATAAAAAATAATTCATTTATAATGTTTATGGTGTTTTGTGAAGTTAATCACCCTGCAACTTGATAGGTTATTTTGGTAATTTGAACCTTTGCTGGTAAAATAATAGCCTGAAAAACGGTAGAAAAACCTCAAAATCTATTAAAGGGGCAAAATTACAAAAAAAAGAACTTATTTTTTGGGGAATTGTTTGATATATGTGTGTTTTTTTTAAAGTAATTATGCAATATTGAATAAATTCTGATTATTTATGAAACTAATTCTTAAAGAACACCAAAAAAGACATTCTTGTAAAAAATATAAGACACCTTGTGAAATGCGAGTAAAAATTTCTCAAATTAAGACATTCTTATTTTGAATGCTCTATTTGCTTACATATATATATATATTTTTAATTTTGTTTTGAGATGGAATATTGACTAAAAGGCGTATTAATTTGGTTAATATTTGTGTATCAGGTGGTTGGCGGCCCAAAGTATCTTTTATCATTTATACAATCAAGTTTCATATATGTCACTTGATGAAATATCTCCATTAACATTTAGTATTGGAAATACAATGAAACGAATATCGGTTATTGTTTCATCTATCATAATCTTTCATACACCGGTTCAACCAATCAATGCTCTTGGAGCTGCAATCGCTATTTTTGGAACTTTCTTGTATTCTCAGGTACCCTTTTACCCTTTTATTATTTATTACAAATAGTTATTTTTACTTTTCAAAATTCTTAAAACTAGATAAAATCCGCTAGTTTAATATTATTATAGCCCTGATGGAATTCATTTGGACCCAGAAAATATCATGTATTTACCAGCTTAATGTTTATATAAGTTGTTTTCTGTAAGCAGTTTGAGTTTTTTTTTTTTTTAAATTGATTGTTTTTTATGGATTTAAAATTGCAAGTTTACTAGTGAAATATGTTGTTTTCAGTAAGCTAATTATCTGCTTCTGTCTATAAGCATGCATGATGGTTAAGAACTTAATTTTACAAAATAAATAACAAAATTAATGCTTAAAGCAAGATAACATTTCATACCTGAAAACAAATCCTTGTGAGATTTAGAATCCCTTTTTTTTTTGGTTCTTGAAAATGAGGTGTGTATTTAAAGATCGGTGATTTTTCTTCTAATCGCCTTGAAATGCCCCAAACAACGGAGAAAAATATATGATTTCTGAAATGCGTTCTGTGTTTATATTCGAAATTTATTTTTCAAGATGTGCATATTTTAAATATATTGAGGACAAAAATCAAAAGAATGAGAAATCTTGGTAATTATTCTGCACCACTACAATGTGATAAGGTTAAGAGTCTGGAGTTTATCTAATAAAGCATATATATGTATGTATCTCTTTCTGAAAAATCTAAATTGGTTTGGTGTTTGACCACTTTTTGAGAAGTTGCATCTTTGACCAGAAAAGTCAAACTTGGTACTAACACGAAAAGTCAATACTACCCTCGTCACATAGTCAATCAGTTACAAATTTTTTTTACGGATTAGAACTTGATGATGAGGTTATCATGTAAATAATTGGCAGGTAACGGGTCAAAACGGTCAATACACTTTTTACCAAAATCCTAAAATTTGTTATAAATACTTGGAGACTGCTAATTTCAAAGGCGGAGTTATTATAATAAAAAAATCTAATAATTTTTTTACGGATTTTGTACTTTGTTTTTAACTTACTTTTTGTTTATCTTGAAAACAGGCGAAGCAGTGAAGAACGAAGAACAAAGATTTAAGTTTTGCGAGCATTGATATTGATGTATTTCCAATTTTCCATCCATAATTGCAGAACAAGAAGGTGAAGTTGCAGTTGTAGATAATAAAAATGGATGAATATTGTTAACTACTTAAATGTTATATGATATAGACTATTTTAGCCCCAGGATTGTGAGTGGTAGTGAAGTGAGTTCTGGGTTTCTTTTCAATAAACATGAGTAAATTCGGTATTAGTTTTTTAATAATTACAATTTTGCTTATTTCAATTTCATACATACGCTCAATGACGTCTCAAGTAGATATTGTAATCCCAACTTTAAAGAAAAACTAAAAATAGACTTTCAAAGAAATGAAGACGAAAACAAAACAATATTATTTTGAATAACAGTAAGAATTATAACAAAAGAAAGTCCGTTAACAAGAGTTAGCCCATTTATACACGCCTGTATCGCGCTCGTATGCAAGTTAGATTCATGTAAGGTCAGTTTATGCAAGATCGGATATTCGGATCAAACCGAGTCAGGTTGAACCAAGGTTGGCTAATCTAGGTCCATTCGGGTCCAATGTTTGGGTTATATACTTGTCGAAGACGGTTAGGTTTCTAATAAAGGTCGATAATGGGTTCACCTAAGTTTAGGTTAGGTTCAAGAGACCACGGTAAGTTGAAAAGTCGAGCCATAATGAACTTGAAGATCTTGTTCACATTAATATTATGTGTCGCGCTCGAGAAAAACAGTGTCGCCTTCATAACCCTCGCGTATGTCCGCGCCTGCCATGTCATCAACATGTGTTATGTGGAATATTATTTTACATAATAATTGAAGGAAGAGAAAATAATTTAAATATCAAAGAATTTTGGAAATGTATGGTATAATGGTATGTGACACTTGATGTCTTCAAGCAGTTCTTATGTACATGAAATTTGTAAATGATGATGAAAGGATTATTTGAAAAGAATATTATCATTATTTTTTAGTATTATTGTTATTGTTCCTTTTTGTCAAGATTCACCCACTGCCACTTCTATATATATTCTAGAAACTTTAAAAATAAATTTGGCAAAAGCATAAGATAAACCGACAGAAATTTTCAATCGATTTACAATATCTCCACTTGATTTGTTTATATGTTTCCTTATTTTATTTATGTTTATCATTGAGGGAATTGAAATTAAATGAAGTAAAAGTCTTTGATAATTTTATTACAAGATTATCCTTGGTAATAAAAATGATGTGTTATTCTTGGCTAAATTAGCCAATTGTTAGCTCCATTTATTATTAACTAGAAGTTTCTAATTTAGATTATTAAAATTCAATTCAATATCTATCTTATTGTAATATAATCAATGATATAATTACACGAAGACTGTTTGTCACGCAACTATTTGACACAATCATGCATATATTATTTTTATATACCTGAATCACAATGGTCCATTGTAGCTCTGGTGGTAGCCTCACAAAATCATCAAACTTGGTCCCTATCAATATAGGAATTGCAGTCTGCATGCAACCATTTAATTTTCAAAATTACAAGTCAATATTGAAAAAAACCATGAAAGTAAAAGTATATTTATTCCTTTTATACACTCAGGTTAAATTAATTATGTTAGACAAGATTTTATTTTTATGGCCACTAAATAAACAAAACTAATTTCACTTATTTACTTTACGTTAATAATGGGTATGTTGTACACTAACCGACTTCGACACTCATGTCACAAGGTCTAAATACGTGAATGTATCATTATAAATGATTTGAGATTTACAACATAGCCCACTTTTAATATTAAAAATACATACGTAAAAGAAATGAGCACTATACCAAAAATTATTGGATAAAAATGGTAGAAGTATGTTTAGCTTTAAAACATTTTTATTGATACAAAAACATACACCATGTATGATATAAGAATTTTATCAGAGCTCCAAATAAATACATACAAAATCCCCAAAATTTATTATATTTTAATAATTAAAAGTTTAGAAAAGTTGATTGAACAAAGGGAAAAAAACAGTGACAAGTCGATGCACCTGACCTGACAACCTAACTTGTAAAGATGATGCTCAACAACCCAAAATGTGTGAAGTTATTCCTCTACCCAAAAATGAATCAATTTTGTTTATTTATAGAAATTAAAATATTAATAAAATATAACAATTTTCTTTCATACCTTATTCCATTTTCTTGCTTGCATATACCATTCTAGCACACTGTAAATTTAACAAGGATAATAACAAATAACTGGTAAGACAAACTTTTAATGAGAATGAAATCAAAATATTTTTTTAATAATATAATAAATTAATAATTCTTTACTTGTGGAGGGTGCATCTACTTGTTAGATCGAACATAAACAAGATTGCCACCGCATCTTTGCAAGCTATTGGAAGTTGTTCGTTCGACCTTTTATCACCTACATTTATTTACGTATTTGATTATTAGATATGAAAATTTTTAACAGGTTAGATAATTAGCGAGAATGTAATATACCTCCAACGTCCCATATACGAAAAGCAATTCTTGCTCCACCAAACGACAATGTTTTGTCCATTAAATTTAAACCCGCCATCTCCATACTTCTATTCTCTCGTTCTTCTCCAACGTATTTAATCTTGAAAGGTATAAAAAATAACAAGATATATATTTTATTATTTACCTCAAAATAATAAATTTCGGTAAAGCCATCAAATAAAGTTTAATACACACTATTAAAATACACAATTTGCACCCAAATTTTCTTGTTATTTTATATTTTATCTTGAAATTTACAAGAAGAAAAAAAAAAACATTTAAATATTATGTTTCCTAAATATTGAAAATTCCGCCAACCGATGCGAAGATTAGTTAAACTACAATTACAATCACATAATACATTTCTTTATTCTTGGTGATATTAAAAATCCAGAGTAAAAAAAAATACAACTGGAAATTTTAAATGTGTTGAAATTCATAATTTAAAGAAATGTTATCTAGTTCCTATTATTTAAGTTTGAAAAAAAACTTTCAAAGATTATTTTTTCCTCATTGGAATTTCCGTCAACCAGAAGCTACGTTCTATTAAAAATTTAAAATATCCTAATAAAAACATTGCTTTAGTTACTTGTTGATATCAATCTCTTAAAAGAAACACCAAGAAAACACAATAAAGTTTAAATTGGAAATTCATAAAGATATTTGCTAGTTTTTTATATTTTATATTTAAAAGTAAAAAAAAATAAATAAAGTTTAAGATAATTTTCTCAAATATTATACTGAATCTGGTTCATGTAAATCAAAAATAATAACTGAAAGTTAAAAAAAAAAAAAAAAAAAAGTATACCCACCATGAAACTTGTTTTTCCGATTTGGCAATCACCCAATAAACTAATCTTAAGAGTAACTAAATCTGAATCTGTATCATATCCGTCGCAGGCGACGGTGGGATCTTCAAGATCAAACCCAGTTTCCATTTCTTCCGCCGGAGAAGATGACCGGCTAGACAATCTCCGGTACCGGACTGGTTTCCCGATCGAACAAGCAAGAAATCTATCCCAGATGAACCTCAAGATTTCTCGAAAGACTGAAAACTTTTGAAGTAGAGCACTCCATCGGAGGTCGAGCCGGAAGAAAATTCTCCGGCCAGTTCGAGTCATCATTCCGGTAGCTTCTCGTAATCTTGATCCATGAAAGTATAAACTTCTTTCTTGGAGTCTCATAGTGTGTGTGTAGTTTGTGTGTGTGATTACGTGTGTTGTGTTGTTATATACGGGTAAGACTTGTGGATTGTTAGTTTGTTACGGTTGACTGGGACTCGAGTGTGTTTTTCTATGACAAAACAGTCCAGAAAGCCGGCTTATTGTTTAGAACAAAACGAGGGTATTTTGGTAATTTACCTATGGTGTCTAGACTATCTCGCATACTACATCGGCCTAAACTAAAAAGTAAAAACCTTTTGTTTCTTGTATAGTTGTATTAATTCTAAAGTTTGATTAATAATTTATGTTCATGGCAAATTAGATATAACTTTAACCTTTATTGTGTTTGGAACGTTAATCGGTTTTATATTCGTTATGAAAATATATGTTCAAAATAAAAAATTGATCTTGTTAATCACCGAGTTTTACATGATCTTGTTAATCACCGATGCATCAAAATGATCAAGTGACTAAATTTGTTTATAATAAGAAAATAAATACACCATATCTAATGATATGTGGATAAAGAGGTTAGATATGTCTTTTCACATTGTAACGTTCATTAAATTAAAGAGAAGTAAAAGGGGAGAAACCCATCTACCAAGACACAAATGGACCAAGAAACCATGATTGTATCTTGAGGAAAAAGAAAGGAGACAACTAGATTTTTAGCTTTATTAGAAGAAGTACCTAATGTAATTAAAAGTTTATAAATAATTTTTTTTCTGTTTTCCACCTTACTGTTTTTTAGTTGTATGTTTTTTAATAGTAAAGAGTTTTTATTTAGTGTATGCTTCTATGATTAAGATGTATTGTTTCACAAAAATAAATTTCTTTTCAATAGTGATAACATGTTAGATACTCAAAATCAAATATCTAAGAGGTATCCCAATTTTATGTTGGTTTGCGACTTTGTGAACATGACTTCACTATTCAAGCATTCATTATGTTAATTTTTGTATAAATTCATATGGCTCTTTAAATATGTTAATTTTAGTAATATAAGATACTTGTGTGACATCTCTTAAACAAAGCTCCAGATATCAGAAAACAAAAAAGAACAATGGGAAGATTGCTAAGCAATGGGAAGAATATAGTCAATGATAAAAGAAGGGTTTTTTCTCATTAAGCAAAAGTAGGGTGGTAAATGCAAGAGACCATAAGATGAAAACAATACTTAAACTATATTTAATTGACACGTGTCAGGAACTAATTCATTGATCTAGATCAAAAGAGAAATGAACATGTTTTATAAAATAACATTTCATATTTCATTTGCTAAATATATTATTGAACCTGTCCTTTTTAGTAACAAAAACCCTGTATTATGCAATCCTTCCATTTAACAAATTTGTTGGTTAAGGGGTACATGAAACAACAATACTACTAATCTGCAATCTGCTGTTTAGTTATTATTACTGGAGATTATTAGATTGGAAGTTTGAGTTTAATACATAATATTTATTTCTTTTAATTAGATAATATTTTGTAAATTTAAATAACAAATAAGTCTTTAATAAAGGTGTGTGCTCACTCGTATGCTAGGACTTATTTGTATGCTAGAATATAGATAAAATTGCTTTTTTAAGGTATAGAACAATAAAAAAGGTTAAAAAGAACCCTATTCTCTCTTATCATAAAAGCAGAATTCTCTAATATGTGCACATGACACTTAAAGCCATGCTTTCTAACATTTATCTTCTTTATCTGTTGCCAAATAAGATCATTTGGTAACATGGTTTACTCTTCAACTAAGTTGAATAGATTTAATTAGTCTAAGGCAGAGATGTGATGATTCTAGATGTAAAGTGAAAAGAGCGTGTGTTTATATATAAAAATAAAATGTATCTTCATTTATATTTCTTAATATGATTTAACCGATTACGTAATTTACATCATTGAAATTTTAGTTTGTGTGAAAACGAGTGGATCTAAACGATTTACAGATCTAATAGATTTACAACGAAGAGAATTCAAACACAGAATATAAACGTTCGATGAAGAATTTACAATCGAAATCAAAACAGGCAAAAGATCATCAACAAGATGATATACATGAAATACAGAACTTCGATCTAACAGATTAGAACATCATCAAC
>WOUH02000031.1:8178747-8188973 GCA_009936405.2 Stevia rebaudiana
CGGGGGTCTCATCGGAAGCAGCCTCTCTATCCTACGGGGTAGAGGTAAGGCTGTCTACATCTACCCTCCTCAGACCCCACTTTTAAGTGAGATATACTGAGTACGATGATGATGATGATGATGATGATGAAAAACTATGCCATAAAAAATGTCTCGTCTTAAATATTAACGTGTTTCGGATACAAAGATTGTGGATGAAAGAATAACTGCTTTACAGTTAAATATGTTTTAGCGAGAGCAATTTAAAAAATGGGTAAACCTCTATAAAATTTTCACCTTTTTTATACTCTACTACAAATTTGGTGATCAATCCAAAATTGTTCTAAGAAAATTTTCTCTAACATTCTAACGCATGCCATTATCAAACTTTAACATCGATCACATTGAGTAGAGTCTAGTTCAAAGCCTTTTCTTTGTTAAATGTGTATTTCAAAGTTTTATTTTAAACGTGTCTTACAAACGGTTTTGTACTATAGTATTCTCCCTTCATTTTGAAAATTTAAAATTAAAACAGAGGAACACAAGAGGGTACTTGACTCATTGGTCCATAACTTTCCAACGCAAGTGCACACTCCTTGTCGGATCTTGTTTCAATTTGATTCACGTAGCTGCAAACCCTCAAAACATTGAGATTCTTGAAGTTTTTCTTGATGGGTTTTGAAGATTCAGTTTAAAGATTCTTTCTTTGTAAGCTCCCTCATTCTGGGTAAGTAAATATTGGATTCTACAATTAGGGTTTCCTTCATAAATTGTTAAATATTGTTTCTTGTTGCTTTACAGCCAGAATTTCAGTCATTAATGGTGCTTCCTTTTGCATTTATGTTTCTTATCTTTCTTTATGATGTTTTATGAACTTTGGCCCACTGTTTCTGCACATTTACACGCACCTTTCACCATTGGTATGTGTTATTAAGATGTATTTAAAAAGTGGGCACAAGGGTTTTAATTTTGGTTGTGAGTAATGGGGTTTTCCATTAATTCTGCTGTTGAAATATTATGATTAATTGTTGGGTTTTATGAAATTGTCCCAAGTTTATTGAATGCCCTTGAGTGAAGATTTAATTCAGTACCTTTATCCAGCTCACTCTTGATTACCATTTGCGGTGTTTGGAATTGCTTATTAAACAACAATTAACTGTTTTGAGGGTGTTTGGAATTGCGTATTAAACTGCAATTAACTATTTTGAGGTTGGTTGGAATGTTGGATTGCTTATTCAATGGTTCATCAAATCAAATAAATTGAAGCTATAATATGGATTCTCAAGTAACAATTACCAATTTGTTAGATTTCTTGTTTGGATCACTATCAATGGTGTTTCTAGCAATTTTTAGCATAATGTTGTAAGCATTGAATAAGCCATATAAATGTCTTTGATGTTTTTTTTTCCTTTTTTTTGTTTTTGTTTCTATGCACTTATTATGATTATTCATGGGGTTTCACCATGTTGTTTGCGGTTAATTATGTTGTTTATAAGCATCATTTTTTTCCTTTTTTATGTTAAGGTTCTGCCATTTGAGTTCTATTTTTAGGCATCAAATGGGTGAAACTGAAAACAAAACTTTGTTGTGCATTTTATTTGGTCACATATGAATGATTGATTGTCAAATGTTGGATTAATGACTATAGAAAGTTCTTTATGGTCTTAAATCATGATTACCCTTATCTATGCTGATTAGTCGGGTGATTATCTAAGTCTTGTCTTGACAAAATGTTGATATTCGAGTGTAGATATTTGTTACATGTATAACAATTTTCACCTTATTCTTTAAATGTTGAGCCTAATAGCCTATTAAACTGACAAAACCATAACTTTTTATTTAAGGCCGTGTTTGGGTGTTTGTTTTTGAAACGATTATTACAACTTTAAGAATCTAATCAAGATACTATTATTGCATTAAAATTTAGGTATAGTAAGATAAATTTACATGATGATAAGATAAATTTATATTCAGGGCCATGTTTGTCGTGAGCGCATATAATGTATATATGCGTGGGCTCTCGATAGGCAAAAGTAAACTTGCAATAATATTAACGTTATTTTATTCTTGTGAAAAAATAACGTTAAAAGCGTTGGGTTGGTAGACGGTTAATCAGGCATCATGAGTCGGGGGTCTCATTGGAAGTAGTCACTTTATTCCTATGGTGTAGAGCAAAATGGGCGGGTCAGATGGGTGTGTAGCGGGTCAAAAAGAGTTTGAACTTTGTGTGAGTAAGACGTATAGGATTAACCAAAAATGTTTTTTTGTCTGAAGTTTATTTTATTCACAAGTACTTATTGCGTTGAATACAATCACAAAAACTTTTCTATTACAATAACAATCTAAATTTTGCTATTCAATATATTTACGTGTCGGTTGACTTTTGACATTTTGGACCTTGTTCCATCTTAGCTAACTTGTTGACTTTACCATGTGACCTGTTACAAATAAAACATAACCCAAATCTACCCATTCATAACCAATCTAGATATGTTTATGTTTTCACCTTTCCTTTGTTGCTTATGTTTACTTTCATGATAATTCTTTTTTTATTTAACAATGAAGATACCTTGCAAGTTTACATGCACATGCTAATTACTTCCTTTTATAAACTTGTAGCATAATAGAACACGCGATTAACAAACTTGACCATCGATTTCAAGAACCGTTAGCAAAATCTACAATCAGTTTCACAAATATTGCAAAAAAATGGTTCAAACACTTGAAGATATCAAGGGTGGTGGTGGGTCCATCAAAATAGGAACCACAGGTACAATTAGTGCACTAATGTCAAGAGAATTAAAGAATTCAACACCAAATCCCTCAATTTTAGGACAAAAAGAAGCTACTATTGGTACAAGTCTTAAAGCAAGAGTACAAGCAGATGAAGCAAGCTCGAGTAACACCAACATAACCGAAAAAACCAAACCACAAAAAACAAGAAAAACTAACCGAAATCCTAACAGACGAAAAGGTTCTTACATAGTTGAAGTTGTGGATATAAAATGCAAGATGCCTGACCCGATAACGAATCGGTTCAAGAAACTTAATTTCTCAAAGCTTTCAGAGACAAATGGTTAAATTATGAATCTTTTTTGGTTTTTGTAACTTAACCCTGAAATTATTTTGGGTCCTTTGATGTTTTCCACTTCAATGGCTGAACAAATGCTTGGTATGAACTTGTTCTTTCTTCTGATTCTTGTGTATGTTTGATCTGCTTGTGAAGCTTGTACATTATGCTTCTGAGATTGTACTATGAGTCTGTTACTATTACAGTACTCCATCTCTTGCATTATGAGCGATCCAACGGTCCCTTTTGTCCCGATCTCAACTGGAGGTTTTGCAGCAGTTTTAACAGGAATGAATGAGGAAGAAGATTGTGATTTGGTGGGAAAATCAGACATTTTATGGGGTTTTTTTTTCAATTTTTTATATTTATGGAATGTTGATCAACATTATATCTTTGCCTTATGATTTATATCCATGTGAAATGGAGGATCTTGTTTTTGTGAAGATGATTGGCGGTGATGTGTCCATTTAAGAAAATGCACATTAAATTTGGACCAACTCTCAACATGTGGTTTAACTGATATCTTTTTTATTCTTACATTTTTAATCCAAAACTTAAAAAGCCTCCTTGAAACCTGGTCTTAAACTCAGCTAAAAATAACTATGGTTTTGTAACAATCCATTAACAAGAAAGTATTTACAGAAAAATGGCTAAAAATAAATTTAAATGCACATTTAATTTTGGACTAACCTTTAACATGTGGTTCAACTAATATCTTCTTTTTCTTACATATTTTTACCCAAAAAATGAAAATGTCTGTTTAAAACCTGATCTTAAACCCAGCTAAAAAGGACTACGAGTTTTGTTGTTAAAAAAAGGTATTTACAGGAAAATAGCTAAAAAATAAATTTAATTTAAAAAACAATTGGTTTTGGAAGCCTTTCTCTAGTATCAGAGCCAGGTTTCGATCCTGGGACCTGTGGGTTATGGGCCCACCACGCTTCCGCTGCGCCACTCTGATTTGGTGATTATAGTTTTCAACTTTATATATATAACATTATATTTACAGTTTACAGCATACATTATCTGTAAAGATAAAGAGATTTTCTGTCGTTCTTGAATCCTGATAGAGCGAACAAGAATGACGACAATTTCATGTACTCTGCAACTAATCTTCGCTACTTCAGACTCAAAACCCATAAACAATTTGACACCAGTTCTTCGTAATCTTGATTCACAGTTTGTGGGTGTGCGTAAAAGGCTCGGATTTTGCAAACCAACTTCAAGAATTGGACCTTGCAGTAACGGTTCGAGAAGCACATGTTGGTTCAAGTTCGGTAAAAATGGGGTTGATGCTGAAGGTGCAGGAATCTATGGTAGCCAATCTCGCGATGATTTTGACCGTGATGATGTCGAGCAGGTACCCTTTTTGTTATTAGGTGTTTGAGGGTGAAATTTTGAATCTTTACAGTGATTATTGATTGTTTGTTCGTTAATTTTGCATCTGAAGAAACAAATTGTAGACTTTATTCATTGATTTGTATGTAATTTGAAGTTTTCGGTTAGAAATTTGTAGTTATAGACTTATAGGAGGTGATTTAGGCAATTTCTGTGATTTTTTATTGTTTGTTGGTTGATTTTGCAATTAACGAACTAGATTGAAGACTTTGTTTAATTAGAATATGTTGTCATTGGAGGTAATTTATGGTTGATTTTGCAATTACAGAACTAAAATGAAGACTGTATTCAATGATTTCTGTGCAGATTTGAACTTTTCATTTAGAAATTTGTAGTTATTGAAGGCAATTTAGGGCAATTTCTGTGACTTATCATTGTTTGTTGGTCAACTTTGCAACTAAAGAACCAAATTGAAGACTTTATTCATTGATCTCTATGCAATTATCAATTTTCATTATAATTTAATATTTATTGGAGGTAATTTAGAGCAATTAACATGTAATATTATTGTTATGGTATTGTATGCCCTTGAAAAAGATAACTTGTCTCTACCTATAATATTTTTGACCCGTTTGAGATAACCACAACCCAAATCAGTAAATTTGAGCAATTTATGGAATGTATATTTCAAGAATTAAGAATATCAAAAGATTATTGTCATGATGAATTATAAAACAACTTTTTATTCTTGATTAACTGTAGTACTTCAATTACATGGGTATGCTTGCTGTTGAGGGCACATACGACAAAATGGAAGCTCTTTTACGCCAAAACATTCACCCGGTTGACATTTTATTAATGATGGCGGCTTCAGAAGGCGATAAACCCAAAATTGAGGAGTTACTGAAAGCGGGAGCCAAGTATGATGTTAAAGATTCAGATGGAAAAACAGCACTTGATAGAGCATCAGATGATGAAATCAAGAACTTTATTTCAAGTTTTTCTACTCAGAAAGCATGATTTTGATCTTGCAAACTCAAAGATTGTTGTTGTTAATGTTATTGTTCTCTATCAGGTTAGATTTCATATGTATTGTTACTTGTTCTTTTTGAGATATATTATATAGCTTCCATTGTTGTTGATTTGGCTTTGAGCCATATGTTTGTGTTTTATTATTGGGATGATACTTCTAAGAGAATAAAATGAAATTCAAATGTTTATTTCTAGTTTATTTATTTGGTCATGTGTCATCACTATCACTAACATATCACTAACACATGTAAACAAACTTTACCTCTATTCATTGGGAGTTTGTTGGGACAAAGTGACGATTTCCATACATACCCCGATATTAAAACAAACAGACAAACAACAAACGTATATAAACTTCTTAACGTATAGAGATAGAAAGCTATCAATAACATAACACATTGTAACAAAAGAATTGATGCAATTGTGGTCAATGGTATGTAGTCATATACTTCTTTCATTTATACATATAATTTTCAATAAAAAAATAGAAATAAGAAGTATCATGGAAAATAAGTCGCCGGAGAATCCTCCGCCTCCTCCGTCCAATCGGAATTCGGTTCGCTCCACGATCTTGGTCGGAGACCAAACTTGAAGAACACCACCATTTCTAGAGCCTCAAACACCTTATTTTCATCCAAAAACTTGTTCCAAATCCCACTCACAATGCAATAATTATTGTTATAGGGCGATCGATGGTGATCCGCGTGTTGTGACCGCGATACCAACACTCCGGTGTCTTGCAATGCGACAACCATTAGAGGTAGCTTGCTCTTAGTTCCATGAGCCCACGCATGAAACTGCTGGCTAAACATGATGCACCCACTAGCCATCCCTACGAACCCCATCACCACCGGTTGATCATGGAAGACTAGATCAAGTGGTAGCACGGTATATGTAATAACACGTGCTAATGCGTGTAAATTATTAGCAAACTGGCGTTTTGTGATCGTCCAGGGCCACTTATGATGGCCCTGGAACGCGTCGATTTGCGAACCAAATATTGGAGTCGACGCGTCTCCGTAGTTATCAATGCCCCAATGATATACACCGGACCCAAGGTCTGCAAAGATGTAGCCGATGAACCCGGATAAAATGGGTTCGAGCCATATGTGTGCGTCGTTTGACCCGACGATTGAGCTTGCTAGCGAAGTGAGTACAGTGGTGCACCCGGTGGCCACCCATGCACGATGGGACCAAGTCGATTTAAGACTTGGGTCGTCGGCTTTAGGCGGAGTAGCGAGCGTTGTGGTGTTTGTGACTAGTGGTTCGAGTTTTGGTCTTGTCTTTATTTGAGTTGTGATGGCACAATAGACACGGTGTCGGTGGCGGTGATGGTGGCGGCGGACGATGGCGGTCTGGTGGAGGTGGTGGTGCTGGGCTAAGCTAAACATTTTGACTTTTTAGACTTTCGGGGGGTGGGGGTTGTGTATATATAATTTATATATATTGATATTGTGATATATGTAGACTGAAAGGTGAGATTGATTGGTGTAAATTGTTAGTCTACGTGGGTTTATTGGTGTCGCTAAAGACTTGCTGACGGTTTGTGGTATAGAACAAAAGTTTATTTTATATTATTATTATGGTGGATATGAGTTTAGACCTTATTGTGGACAGGAAAATTGAGAGCATACATATAAAAGCAAGAGGTCTACATTAGAATCCGCTAGAAAAGTTGAAAAAAAATATAACAAATATACATGGTTACTTGGAATAAATATAACATTTTGTTTTAACTAATACATAAAATAATAATATACATTTTATTTAACTATCATACATGATGCATAGTACCTGAACGTTTTGCGTCTAAATGGCCCTAGCATGAACGGTCATGTGTAGTGGAGCTAATTAGCTAAATTCATAACTTAGAAATTAAAGAAAGGGTACATTTGGAATTTTATTGAGAAATACTGATTCAAACATTAAACATTTCTTTCATCACATATTCACATATTAACGGACCTGTTTCGTTTATCATTTCCATTCTCTTTTTAACCCTACACGATCCTCCAAATCATCGACACATCGTAAGGTGTAACAGAAAACAAAATTTTCACTATCATTGTGTTCTTATGGTGTAAAGCTTTCACCTACTTTTACGTTTGTCATGATCAAGTTGACACATATAAACCGGTGGATCAATCATGGGTGACTGTGTGAACAATGTATAGTATACATAATATATAACTAAAATCTATAAATATAAAAAATCTTGAAATTAAGACTATATTTACAAGAGAAAAAACTATGTGCTGTAACTAAACATTGATTAGTTATATGTATATTAATTGAGGATCACTCAGGTATACTTTCAAGCTTAGGTCTCCAGGATCTTTCATCTGATCGAAACACTTCATCGCCACCGTTCATCAACCGAGTCAACACTTGTTCTAAAGTTAACCCATGCATCTCCTTCAAATCCAATAACTCCTCCAATTGTTTCTTCGTTATCTTAATCTTCACCTCCGTCATCGGCCGTTTACCACCAGAAAAAGAAAACCGGTCACCAGAATCTTCGTTTCCGGCCACAGTTGTCTTTCCAGTTTCTCTGTAATGGTCGCCGGAAAGTAAAGGTTTTTCCGGTGATGACGCCGGAGATCTTTTCCTGTTGGAATTTTTTCTTACGCAGTTTCCCATTCGATTGTGTTTAATGATGAAATCAAAGGTTATTTGGAAAGTGGATGATGGGTTTAGAATTGATATATAGAGATATAGGAGTGATTACGGTGTATGTATAGAGATAGATACAAAAGGGTGTATATATATAGATTATGAAGTAGAAGGAGTCAAAGTGATATTGAATGACATGTAGGATGATGCATGAGTCTCCAGTGTCCTACCTAGCAAGTGCACTAGTAGAATTGGTTCGAGTGGTTTGACTGTATCCACAAGATCCCAGCCACCAAACTCTGTTTTTTAATAATAATAAAATTTAATTTGCATTGCATGTGTTAATTCTTTAATTAAATGTTAAAACCATATGTATTGTAAGTATCCTTGTAACTTTGTTACCGGGACACCGGTATACTAGTGTTACCGGTAACACCAACGGCATTGCAACGATCCTTGTTACCAGTAACTTCATTAGCATTGCAAAGATCCTTGTAATCATCAGTGTTACCGGCAACAAGAACCCTCAGATTAAAACTTTTTGGTTCTGCCGATAATGTAATTCCCGATGTAAATGTACAATATCGTATATGTAGTGTATGCAGCAATGAATAGTTGTATGTATCGTATCACTGGAACACATGCAATATATGTAATAACATACACACTAAAGTATTGAAAAAAAAATAGCACACGCAATGGTCTTATATTATAAAACCCACTTTTCCGACTACAATAGTGTGGCGGGTAAGCGAGCTGTGCCGCAACCCCATTTTGAATTGCAAACCGATCCTAGAAAAAAACAAAGCGTTGGGTCTTAAGGACCGAAACTATGAACGACCCGTTGAACCCTATCAAAAAATTACACAGCCTCCGGGGCTAGAAAACCAAATGTATCAAAGGCAAAAGGGATAATCACGTGTTGATTCTCCGAGCAAGCTTTCTCGTGTTTAGCAACTTTTCCTGATTCCGCCTTAAGCGCAGCTTAACCCGCTACGAACTCATTTACCTTGAGCCCAACAAGAGGGGACACTCCTGTAGGGTCCACACAAGCGTGTTTTCCCCCTCCCCACCCAAACACAAGAACATCAGTTGGCCGTAGGGTAGACCTCCGTTCAAGCGGATCTGTATGAAAGTTCACGGAGGCTTCTTTTTTAGCAGAAATCCCCGTCCGTTTAAGAACATCACATAGGACATCTCTAACCAAATCATGCATGTATTTAAACCCAACCAACTCCCTCCATTCTTACCAAAGAAATCCAAACAAGCCCTCTAACAAACTATATACTACTTATGTTTCACATGCTAATTTTTAATACCGATCACGTTAAATTTATATCTCGTTTCGTGTGCATCACTTCGTACACTATATTACTAAAATTTCGAATGCTTAAGATAATATATACCGTTATTATTCTTTTGTTTTTTTTTCATGTAGGTACGACGAGTAATATGTGATTATCAAAAGTTTTAATTAATTATATACAAGACATACATGAAAACATGATGATTAGATAAGATTTAATTGCCATACTGTGGTCCTCCTCTATTAAATTTTATTTTATTTGAGTTCAAATCAACTTTGATTAACCTCTCTATTCTTTTGAATTGGTCATATCAAAATTGCATACTAAGTATTCCTTGTTTTTTGAATTATGTCTCAATCGTTTGAACGAAAGACATTAGTATATATGCTTCTAGTCAAATAAAACTAATCACATTTCAATCAATCAACTAAACACAATAAACACGTATAGAAGATTATAATATACTTTGGTAGACCGGGTTCAAGATTATAAAAGGTTTATCAACTTAATCAACACGTGTTGTGACGTTAATCCTTGCATCTCAGGCATATATCACAATTCCCTAAGTTATATCACCGGCATCTTTTTTTTTATAACCTGTCATCGTTCGATAAAAAGTGAAAATACAATGAAAAATTTATTGTTTTAAAAAAAATATCTTGCTATATATATATCGCTTAACGTTTTTTTTGCAATACGAGCTAAATATTAAATACTTGGTTTTGTGATTAAGTTATAGGCTTATCTAAATCAGGTTATACTAAAATTTTGCTTTAGTTATAAGTACTAAAAGACTAAATTATAAATTTTAACCTTTATGTTTATTATTAATCACAAATTTCAACCTTTAACTTTATTAAGTACACTATACAACCTTTAACTAAATA
>WOUH02000031.1:8189073-8211553 GCA_009936405.2 Stevia rebaudiana
CCGGATTATTTTGTTGGTGTTGCCTTTGGTTTAGTTGGTAATGGGTCATGTTGTAAATGGTAGGCTATTGACATCCCTCTGCGAAGCGCGGACGGAGAATATCTAGTTCTATTTATTTTTCTATATACATTTACCAATGTATCAATTTATATTATTGTATTATTAAAAAATTCGAAGAGTTTGAATGGTTATATAAACGCTAACTAAATATAATACTTATAAGTGAAACAAGAATTGTAGATATTATTGCTTAAAAGTTCAAGCTTAGAATGTTAAATTCATATAAACTCTATTATAAAGGAAAAAAATGTGATTATTTCATATATTTTAGTTGTGAGAGTCGGTTTGATGGCTTAAAACTTTTGAAGTTCGAAAATCAAATTTATATTTAGATATATTTTTGAAAATCTTACATGAATTCTGGTGTGATTATGGTCTTGTTTTTGAATAATCGGTTTGTTTTAATCATTAAATATTGATTCAATAATGATAAATCTTTAGGGATGCTTTTTTCTTTTACGACCTTTAGGGACACTTAATATGCAAATTTACTCAAAGTGCTTCATCGTTAGAAAAAGCAATGCCAAATAGAGTATCGTGTAAGCCACCGTTAATATAGCCTTCATAGTTCATATGACAAAAAGGGTATATTTCCTATTCGAGGTGTTACAAAGAAGATTTGATTAGTTGTATAAAAAGAAGGTGACGATAGGTTTCCTCATGGAGTCATGGTGCTACAAAGAAGATTTGATTAGTAGTATATATCATGTATGGAAGTGTTTTTCTCATAAATACATTTTAAATAAAAAAATTTCCTAGATTTTTAATAATAAATCATATCCTTTTACTTTTATTTACAGTGAAAATGTTTTCTTATATTTCATTTGTGTCATTACTCATTAATAAATATTATATTTGACATTAGGATATTATTTAAGTTGACTTCTACTTAGGATGGATTAAACTTCCTATGGTTTTATCTAGCAAACATACACCTCATGGTATCTACTTCTAAATTCTACATATTGTGTATTCTAGGACTTGAACATACGTAATATTATTGAGATAAACATTATATGTAACTTGTGAAGAGGTCATCGACCTTCCCTTAATTTTTTTCTTTTCCGAACAATAATTTTTTACACCTATTGAAGGAGCTCGAACCCTTAATTTCAAAGAAAGCAACACCTTAATATCTTGTGACTTTGCCACTTGAACCCAACTCTTCACCAATCTCTAGTTTAACATATCCGTAATGTAGCTGGTTTTTTCGGCCTAATCGGTACGACAGGCAGGTCCAATTTCAAGAAGAGTGGTTTGATGCGTCATTTGTCATCCTCTTACTCTTTCCTGGGTGTTAAACCACTCTTCAAATTCATCTCCTTTAAGACTTTGACATTATTTATAGTTGTTAAAAATCTTATAATAATAACAAGCATATATATATTTGTAATATATTATTTAGTTGTCAATATACGAATATATGATCAAAATGCCAATAGAAATATGGTAAGGAACTTTGTCCAAATCAAGTACTTGGTCACCTAGGATGTGACATTATAATAACAATCAATAAGTTTCAAGGTTGAAGCCTCTTATAATGTTTAACTAAGGAACTTAGTAATCATTCCTTAATTCTATAACTCGGTCATATTTGGAAATAAAAAAAATCTTGCTGCCTCTTAATAGGCAAAATTATTGAGGATAATGGTGCTGTGAAACCGAACCAGGCAACCTCCTTACGTACTCACAAACCAGTAATCCGCAGTAGAAATCCGCCTTTAACAATTGACCTCAGGTAGGCCGTTTGTTGGGCCTACTTAATTCACTTCAGATAGGCCTTTCATTGAGCCTACATGAAATTTAAGGCCTCTCGTCTAGGCCTAATCTTGACAATCATAGGATTTATTTTGACTCGATGCCTAATTAGTAATGATTAGGAATCAACATATCTTTGTCCACTTGAAATGCAAATTGGCATTCGACTTATAGGTAGATTTTACAAATTGGTCGCACATGAATGAAATGAAATGAAATTAAGTTGTTAAAATTGGCAGAATAAATTGTATTGTCTCTTAGCAGGTTTAGTAAGGAGTTAGTGTGCTAGATACCAACTTAGGGTACAAGTTTTAACTAATGAGTACACCAAAAACAGGTTCAAATGTATCCATCACTATTAATCTTACCAAATACTCTAACCACTCTTCTACCACCAACTCTAACCCATGCTCTACACCAATGAGTCAACTCACTTAATTGCCACAATTATCGGGCCAAATGAAGACTGTCTGGATTAAAGCATTTAGGAAACCGGTTCTTGACAGCACATTGACCCTTTGCTCATGTTGATATTTTTGTTATTTTTAATAAAGTTCGAGTTCGGTTCTATTAAAATCTACTAAAATCATTATATAAGAAAAATGATTATTTGACATAATAATTACAGGGAAAATCATCAAAATAGACATTTGGCCATGAAAAATATTCAAAATATACATGTTTTTTTAGCATTTATCTCCAGTCAACAACCAAATAGAAAACACACATGTACCCCCCTAAAGGGCTTAGCCGACGTCCCCTGACCGGCAAACTTTAAGGGTTATTTTTCCATTTTATCAGGTTGAGTCCACCTCAACACCAACCTGAGGATGACACGTGGAAAAGTTACCGTCTACTGAAACCCGGTTGTATCACTCTTCTTTCTTGGCACCTTATCCAGGAGCATTTTGCCAGGTTGGCAGACTTACCGGCTTAACACCCGTCTTCTATCCGGGTGTTAAAAAAATAAAAAACCATTGTATGTAAAAATTTCTTCACTTTTCAGCTAGATATAAATTTCAAGCAAGCTCCCCTCGAATCGAAAAATTGTTAGCTCACGATGCGAGGCTTGGCTTAAGTCGTTTGCATCCCTAATCGATAGACACTCTCTGTATGCCCATTAGGATTGAAATGTGATCCTTATATTCACCATTCAATCAAAATCATTACCAGAACTAGATATACACAAAACCCGGTTTAATTAGAACCAGGGATATCAGTTAGTATCTGATGGTAACTTTTAGTTTTTACGGGTTTTAGTTGACTTATTTAACCTCTTCCTCTTCAAATAATTGAAATAATAAAAAGAATGATTCGGTATGGTTTGATTTCGGGTCTTAGTTCTTCGCGTCAAATCAAGGTAAATTTGGTAAGGTTTGATCAAGGCCTTCTCCGAGGATTCGGGTGCCCTGTGCGAGTCCCAAAAAAGGGCCCCTATATATATATACTTTTTTTTTAAATCAACGGTAACTGACATTAAATAAGTTAATAAACAGTTTTTAGCAAGAATATTGTAGCAAAATGATGTCTTTTACATAACTGAATGAATCGTGACACTCTGCGACCATTCTTTGAAATAAAGTTGTTGATCCAATCTTCATAATCCATATTCTCTAGTAGTTCATTCTCGATAGTTACCATTGCCAATCCATTACGTCTTTCTTGGGACATTGTCGATCGTAATTAACAATTGTTTTGGTCTTTATCCAATTGTTTAATTTATAACTTGATTTGGACATTTATCTTATTGGGTTATAAATGAATCAAAATAAAAAATAAATTTGAGTTTTATCTACATATGGTTTTATTATAATTTGGTTTTATATATAATTTTTTTTTATATAAAATATAGACAAAAAAAATTGAAAATTTCGGACCCTAAAAAAAACAGGTCATGTGCGGTCGCACCTCCTGCACCCTATAAAAGCCCCCCTTGGGTTTGATTTTGGTAAGGTTTCATTTCAACTTTGTTATTCAAATTACACTTCTTAAGATTTGCTATTTTACTAGCTTTGGGGGAACTCAAGTGACTACACTGATGACTATAGTTGAAAGTTTCAGTGTGCATCTGTTTTTGAAATATCCGGTGTTTACATATGGTCATATCCGATGTTTACACATGGTCAGCTATACATAACTTTGTCCAGAGTCAAAGGTAGATATTGACTCAAATTATTAATTTTTTATAAAGCTGGTAACGTTAGGAATAGTATTTTCTAATGTTGTATACAAAGAAGTTTATGAAGGTTTGTAATTTGTATATAAATAAATGTTTTAAATTGTAAATGATAACAAATGTTTTATTATTAGATTTAATATGTTATTTTTAACATCCAATCAAGATTTTATAAAAAAAACAAACTTAGCAAGAAGCTAAGCAAAGAGATACATCATTATAAAGAAAAATTACATCATTTTGCCCATTCTAAAGACTCATTTTTTCCCCTATATTTTACCCACAAGAATGACATCGATTTTATATCGCCTATATCATCCACTGAAGTCCCAATAAAACCTTTAAATACTTTTGCGTTTCTCACCTCCCATATCCTACTGTTTTAGTAAAATTTTACTAGGTAAGTTGATTATTTTTTTTTCTTTTTAGACCTGTGTATTAAACCTTATTGAACCTAATGATTGTGCGTAGTAGAGCCTCTCATGAGCGTAAAAGGTAATTTTGGAGCGTTAAAACCATTACGTGATCGTCATTTAATAGACGTCATTAATTTTTAGTTAGGGCATTAACGGACGTTAAACATAATTTACATTTAATGCACTTTTAATCCAATTTCAATTCTATCATTTACATTCAATGCAAAGAAATTAATGTTTAGTTAAAATTACTACATTTAAATGAAATAGAGCTTTAGTTAAAGGATTGTTCCTTATGTGTCATCTACATGTCTTAACTAGAAACACATTACACATAAATGTAATCAAGTTTGTTAACTGTTCAATTAAATCACGTAATTTTATTTTTTTTTAAAAGTTACTCAACTTTCACTAGGTGTTTCAATCCTATGTAATTTTTTTAAAACTGTTTAAGTGTTTTAAAATTGATTCGGGCAAATGAAACTTATATGAATCTTGATTTAAAATAAGTGAAAACTTTTTTTTAATGAACTTGAATTTTGAAGTAATTGTGAAAAACAAGTTTGCGAATTAACAAAAAGGTCTCATAATTGTAAAAGTTAAGCCAAATTAAGAATAAATATTTACTAATTAGTAACAAATATTCATGTATGTTTCATTTCCCTAAATCAATTTAAAACAATTTAAATATTTATTAAAAATTACATACAACTGGAACACTTAATTAAAGTTAGGTGACTTTAAAGAAAAAAAAAACTTTGAATTATAACACTTAAAAACCTTAGTGCTATTCTATAAAGTTAGCCAAAACTAAAAAAATGTAACTTGTTATAATTGGATTTTGTCATTATATTCAAGGATACATACGCTGATATAGAGGTGATCAAACCGGTTTTTTTTTTTAACCGGTTTTGGTCAATAAAAGTCAAAACCGGTTCTAGAGGAACCGGTTCCAGTTCCAAACCGGTTTTTTTAATGGTTTTTAGCGGTTTTTGGTCGGTTTTGACCGGTTCCGGTCCGGTTTTTGGCCGGTTCCTAACCGGTTTTGATCGGTTCTTGGTGGAACAGCTTCCGGAAAAACCGGTTCCGGTTATGATTATGGCTAGGTTCTGGAACCGGTGAGGAACCGCCAGTTCGGTTCGGTTCGGTTCCGGTTCCGGAACCGGTTTTTTTCCCCACCTCTAATTGCCGCCTTGCCGGACTAGTTCAAACTGAGTCCGACTTAGGTCCAAATGTAGAGTTGTAATAGCGGGCTAATGTGTGATATGCATCCATCAATCGGCCCATTCTGTTTAAAAAGTGGCCCATGAACGGCGGTCCAGTTGCAGCTTTCTTTTGGGTCCCCCAGTTAGAAATAGATGGATATATCAGGAAGCCGTATTGTGGCGCTTTCTACGGCCCACCATCTTTCAAGCCTTACGCATGTGTTTATTCTTTTATTTATTTTATTCGCAAAAACTCTTCCATCATTTTTACTCATTTTGACTTTTCACAAAGATGTATTAATAATTTATTTATTTTAAATCAAGATCCACCTTATACTCTTCATGATAATTTCTTTTAATTAAGGGTCTAATTATCTTCAATATAATAATTGGTTTTTAGATTTTGTGAAATAAAAACTTGTCCAAAACTGAAATTAATGTGCACCCCACTTTAAATTTTTAATGTATCTTGACAGAATGATTAGTTATGTGTTTCTAAAATATTATAGCACCGGTCTAAGTATGAGATAACTTTGTGCGTGAGTTGTATGAGATTAGTTATAAAAATATTACGATAATGGTTTCGGGTGATACACCAAACTCATACTCGTTTTGGTTCAAAACAATTTTTTAAACATATGAAAAAGTGTAATATTTCTTTTTTCATAATTATCGGTTATGAATTTAAATTTTTAACCTTCAATATATCAAAAAAATCTTGAAATTGGGTGGGGGGTGGGGTTAGGAAGAAGTTGCTATTGAGGATGGACTTATTACACACGCAATTGTCCAGTTTATACTCTTGTCCAATTCTCCACCATAAGTACACATTAATCAATGCTTTCTCTGCACTAAATTCACTTCAATCTGCTAATTTCAGGTATAATTCTGTTCTGTTATTTGAATTTCATCTTCATTTTGTTCTAATTTTGTGTTTTAATTCCCCACACCAACTGTGATTCCTTCGTCTTCAAGCTTGGATGATCATTAAGATCTTAATTATTACGTTACTAAGCGTAGATCTATTGATTAACTGCTGATTATTAAGTAGGTGTAAATTCATAACGAGATCTGGTCTCTCGCTACTCGAATCAGTTGTTGAATCGTTAGCTGCTAGTTCATATATATCATGTTTGGAATTAGATTTATCAAAGCTTTTAAGCAACAAAATTGATATGAATTTAGGACTTTGACCTAACACTTTCCGGTTTCAGTTATCAAAATATATATATGAATATTCATCCAAAACCTTCCTTCAATCTTCTTAATTTCTTTTATAGAAGTAGTGTTAGAAAGCGAAATAGAGACGATTATAATTGTCTTGTTATCAAGTTCAATAGATACAAAAGTATCATACAGTTCTCAACAAATTATTGGTTCTGAAATGAAATTATGTATATCGATTGACTGTTATTGTTCAAGTCATGGATCAAAAGTTCAGAACTGCCTTTTAGATTTCAATACATGAATCTGTAATTCACATATAAGTAAGAAGTTGTTTAAACGTACAGTCGCTATGTTTTTCATCTGTTTTGTAACATGTAAACTATTGTTCATTTCAGAAACTTGTTAATATGGAAATCCTGTCAAGTCATTCAGCACCATGTTGCGGGTTTGTATCTTCTAGACAACAATTCTCAACAAGAAGAAAACACAAACTTGTTAATGGTTTTGTGAGATTAGATGTTCCTTCTGGCTTTCACTTAAACAGTCATAACAGAACGCGCGTATCAATACCCATACGCGCTATCAAAGGAGACGAGGGTATTATTGATTCAACAGAAACACTTGAAAAAATTACCAAAAGAAGAGGATCAATACCCAAGGTTTTAATACCCGAATTACCTGATGATTCAAAAGGCGGGGTCAATGTTCCTGTTATCAGTGGTCAGTGGGAGTGGAAACCTAATTTCAAGATTCATTATGAAAGATCCGGGTCAAAAAACACTGGTTCGCCCCAGGTTCTGTTTCTTCCTGGATTTGGTGTCGGATCTTTTCATTATGAAAAACAGTTAAAGGATCTTGGTAAGGATTATGGGGTATGGGCTATTGATTTCCTGGGTCAGGGTATGTCATTGCCGAGTGAGGATCCGACACGTCAGCAACAACGCGATAATAATAATAATCATATTGATGATCCTTTATGGGGCTTTGGAGATGAAACTGAACCGTGGGCCGATAACCTCGTTTATTCTATCGACTTGTGGCAAGAACAAGTAGCCTATTTTATACAAGAGGTATGCAATTTACATTTGTGTATATAAATAATGTTTTTATATAGTTTAATTTCTATAATTATGTCACAGGTAATAAAGGTACCAATTTACATTGTGGGGAATTCACTTGGGGGATATGTTGCACTTTACTTTGCAGCATGTAATCCTCATTTAGTTAAGGGTGTTACGCTACTAAACGCAACGCCATTTTGGGGATTCTTTCCGAACCCTGTCAGAAACCCGAGATTGTCAGAAATATTCCCATCAGCCGGGACATTTCCTCTTCCTCCCCGTGTCAGGAATATTATAGAAATTGTGTAAGTTATCATAATTAATAGAGGTAGTTACACAGATGGTTCATGTGGTTTGTGGAAAGTAACATTTTGAGTTCTAAGGGCTTAAAGTTACATGTTTCGGTATTCATGCTAACCTCCGTTAACTTTTCCGTTAAATTAAGGTGAATTGACCAAACTACCTGTTGACTTTACACTTTGAAATTTGACTATTCAAAAAGCCAAAGGGTAGTATGGTCATTTAACCCTAATTTTATGAATTAGTTAACAGAAGTTAGCCTTAATACCTTAACTTGTCACAAAATTGATAGCATAAAACTCAAACCTGTTACTTTTCTAAACCATAGGCACCATTTGTGTAATTTACAATTTACTCTAATCAATATTTATAACAAGGCGGTCCCAAGTGTTTAAAATTTGTATACGCGACTAATTTTTTATTCTTAATTTGTATGTATATAGTTGGGAGAAGATAAGGGATCCTAAAAGCATTAGGGAGATACTGAAGCAAGTTTACGCGGATCATTCAACAAATGTAGATAAAGTGTTTTCGCGTATACTTGAAGTAACCGAACATCCTGCAGCTCTAGCGTCATTTGCATCAATAATGTTGGCTCCTCAAGGCGAATTGTCTTTCGGAGAAGCTTTATCTAGGTATCTTTTTCTTTATCAAATATATATGTATATTTCTATCTTCACCAGTTGATTGAATTTATATTATTATTTTTTTATAAATTTAGATGTAAAAGTCATGATGTACCTATATGCCTCATGTATGGAAAAGAAGACCCTTGGGTGAGACCTGTTTGGGGTCTACAAGTGAAAAGACAGTTGCCTCAAGCTCCATATTACCAAATTAGCCCTGCGGGTCATTGTCCTCATGATGAAGTTCCCGAGGTATGTAACGTTAGGGCTGACAAATTTCTAACACAAACCTGTTAACACGACACGAAGTCAGCAGGTTTCGTGTTTGAGCTACCGGGTTCGTCTCCTAAACAGGTCGACACGTTTAAAACATTATAAAAATCATGTCTTAACAGGTTAAGTACCTGTTAACGACCTGTTTAGACTTTTTAACTTTTTAAAATAATGTTAAAATCAGTTCAAACCTTGTTGAAAACCTGTTAAAAAGTGATATTTTTTCATTTTTAAATTAGCAAAATATTTGATTTTTATGGTGTAACCTGTATCTAAACAGGTTCGTGTTGGACATGATTAGTTATCGTGCCGTATTCATGTCAGCACTTATCATTTTCGTGTCTTATCGTGTCGTGTTTAACCTGTTATGACAATCCTATGTAATGTGTGCACTCAAAGTAAATAATGACCCATTGACCCGTTTCCGTTGTCAGCTTGCCCGTAATTTCACCTCGAATTTTGATCTTCCTGTGATTTCTTTCATTGTTAACCATTTTAATTTTGTTTATATATTGCAGGTAGTGAATTATCTGCTACGCGGTTGGATAAAAAACTTGGAGTCACGCGGTTTTGTGTCATTGCCGTTGGTTGAAGATGAAAGCGGTCGGTTTGATGTCGCAAAGGATTTGGAATACGTGAGAGACGGGAAGAAAAGATCGGTGAGGGTACAGTTTTATGGATCAGAGTCAACAATCTGGAGCAGGTTGACTTCTTTTTTCAACAATCAATTACAAGATGTCAAAATTAAGTTCATGTGATGGAGCTTATTTTGTTGACCACATATACATTTAATGTATAATACTCAAGTGTAGTACTCGTATTTTAGATGTATATAAACTAGAGGGTGCTTAATGTATATTTTATCTTTTTTCTGTTTTCTTTCGAAATGGTTTTGGTCTTTACAAAGAGGTATTTAAAAAAATTATTGAATTTACTAAAAAAAATTACTTAACATGTTTATTCTCCTTTTTGTAGACATTGTCCTGTTACTTGAGTAACTATTGTTTAAGACTTTTAAGTGTTTTGTTACATTATTATTGATTGATTATTACTCTTGGGTTAGATTGATTTATGCTATAAAAGATCACTATGAAATGTAAAAAAAAAAAAATTATTGTTACTGAAATAAATTTAATTTTGATGTTTTCGTTCACACATTATAATTTGGCAAAGCAAATGAACACGTAGCCGTTTCTTCCTGGCGTTCTCGTACGCAAATGGTGTGGTCATAAATATATGTTGATAAAAAAAATAAAAAAATACTCCTTTAACGTGAAACTTTAAATAGTTCACTTTGGAAGTAGACCAAGCTTGCCGTGGAACGGGTCCTAACGGTCAATGTATGTTTAAATGCGTTTTTAATAGGTTTTAAAGCCCAGATTAATGACCGGACAGCCCACGTGCCCTTTTTATTAATGTTTTTTCTTTAAATCTAAAACTTTGCCAATTGGTAAATCCTGGCAAACGATTCACCCATGGCTTGATCGTTGGAAATGGTTAAGCTTCAAATACGGCACGCATCTTCGTAGTTGAATCCTTGAAAGAAAGGTTAATATCGGCAAAGGATCTCCAACTGGATTTTGTACTAATTTGTAGTAAATGGGTCCCATTGAAAGCCAACATACTAGGCCAAACAAGGACGGCTTCCTATAAGGGACGGTCTCTTTCGCCGGAATATTCAAGGTCAACTCTAGCCATTGTAGCATGTGCAATAATTTGGAGGAATCTGCTACTCATCTCTTTACGGGATGTTTCATGGCAAATACAGTATGACAGGTGGTTTCGCAATCAGTCTTATATGTTTGATGTCTGAGATCTCTTACTAATCCATAAAAACCTCTCGGTTAGCAATGGGAAAAAGCAGTTGATACATTCAATAATTATAGTTGCTTGTTGGTGCATTTGGAAAATCAGGAACGTAACGGTTTTTAATGGGGGCAGACCCAACATAGCTAAATTGGTGGAAGAATTCAAGCTTCTAAGTTTTCAGTGGATCAAGGCTCAAGCAAATTTAGGAGATCTAAAATGGAAGATTGGAGAAATTTTACCTTTGTAATTTACTCTTTTGGTTTTATTGATGTTCACTCTATCTATTTCCTTGCTAAATTAGAGTTTTTAGTTATTAATAAAATCCCTGCCGTTCAAAAAAAAAAAAAAAAAGAAAGAAAAGAAACCAGCTGAACCCAAGATTGATTGGGAAAACTTCTTGATCAACAAAGAGCAAATATTGATTCTAGACTCAAACTTTTGATCTCACATAGGGAAGTCGAGACTCGAGGGACTACAATTAGGCATTTTACTGTTAAGATGTCTGCACTCCATCTTTGAGGTGAAAGATTCAAATTCAGCTAGAGACTTTCTTGTAGCTTTAGATTAAGGAGTAGAATTTGATGGGTGTCTGTACGTTTTCTCATTCTAAAAAATTAAATAAAAAATTCTTATTATCAATTATTTGTATCCACCAATATCTACTTATTATTACTAAATCACGCCCAACACGAGGTTGGGATAAATACCGAGACAACACACATCTGAACTTTAGTTCGTCTACAATGATACAACATAAAGGACCACAAAAACCAAACCAGGAGAAACATAGCATGGGATATATATTCCATTAACTCCCATCATGTTTATAACGACAACTTAATCTACTTTTACTACTAAACTATTATTAACTTCGGACTCAAATACGTACTCTATCACATATCCTCGGACAACACTATGTACATCCACTAGAGTAATGCATCAACTTTGTAAGTTTTATGAAATGTTGTAATTTGTAATGTTATTTTTATTTTCTTTGTCAACTCATGACATATAAAATAAAATAATTTTAAGATTGTAATGACATATATATTCAAACATATAAAATAGAATAATTTTAAAAAAATATTTTCCCTTGATTTCTGTTACCCAAAACTAATTTATGACATTATAAGATTATAATAGTTTTATATGTTTGTATTAACCAGAAGAGTGGAAAGGGAAGATAAAAGTGCAGAGAACCTGCAAATAAAATAAAAATACTGAAAACACTATGGAGTAATAGAATGCAAATGAATTACTATTTAATTATAAAAAAAAAAAGTATCCAATGGGAAACACAACATGGCTGCATGTTCCAGATGTAAACGGGGCAGGATACTCGTGGGGCTTCTGCCATACATGTACCGACGATAGTTAATTGTCTTTTATTGCCGATCAAGAAAAGAAAGAAAGAAAAACAAAACCTTAATTATTAAAATATTTGAATTTTTATTATAGTTTTAACATTACTCGTCAGACGCATATTAATTATCAAAGATTTTGTAACTCAGTTAATTCTTTTCGTTTTTGTTTTTTCTGGAATGGCACAAATTAATCTATATCTAGTTGTATCTCCTCTAGGGTTCGAGTACGGAATGTGGATTTTAACAGTAAGAGTATGTATTTACTGTTAAAAAATGTTACTTAATTAGTTTATATTAAAAAAATAACAACCTATATTTTAAAATGCATGAAAAAAACATAAGTAAAATAAACCACAACATTTATTAGGTTTAAAATATATTATATATATCAAACTATTAAAATTTAAATAATATAAAAATAAGTTAAAAAGAAGTTACTAGCACATTAATCAAATTGTACCTAAACAGAAAATGTACATTCCTTATTCCCAAGTTATTTATCATCAACGTATAATCAGGTGATCTTTTAAGTATCTAATTCGTCATTTATGTGTTACACACAAAAACAATTGCCACATGTATTCGAAAGTGAAGACGATGAGGAAAATTGGGTATCTATTTGGTGTTGCAATTAACTAATTTTTTTGGTACATTCCTTGGAGTTAGAAGTCTTTTAGGTTTAACTAGTATTCCATGCAATACTGTTTTATATCAAAGTGCAAGAGGGTCTTTTATCACGAGACACGAGCTATCAAAAGCAAAATCAATTTAACTACGACGATTTGGTTTTCATTGTTTATTTTTAGAGTCATGGTATCAATCTCACCGGCATATATTGATCTAAATATAACAAAATTTAACTCAAATGTGTTAAATTTTATCAAACAAATTTTGCCACCTTGCCTCACGTACCTGAGAGATTTTTCTCAGTTTGAACCCTCGCTAATTTGGCTTAGGGATTTTTCTCAATTTTGTTAAGTAGGATGGTTGAATGTTAGAAATGATGCACCGTTTTTGGTTATACCTTTTATTTACACCTTGAATCTTAAAATAACCGGTTTTAACATATTATATGCAACCTGTAAACTACTATCACTTTTACTTAACAAGTTAAATTGAAATTTATTTGAGTTAAGGTCGAGTATGAATACGTACAAGTTCATCTGGATTCTGAAATGTCTACTAATTCAAGATAATTTTCAACTTTTGTCTTTGACAAATTGTGCATATTTGGAAAGTACTTTAGCTCAAAACTAGCATGTTCTTTCATTAAAAGTGGAATATGACTAAATGAGATTTTCAATCCACCCATATACATGACCGATTGTTTAAATAGGGCGGTAGTCCCGGTAGATATCCACTAGATAATAAAAGTACACTTTATTACATTAAATATATATTTTAAAGATAGCTAATAAAACCAGTCGTAAATTTGGTCTCTACTCAGAAAAACATATTTGTATTTTTCATCTCTCCACAAGAGGCTCTTTTAATCACTTCCTGGCCTCTCCCTAGATCAGCTTTAGATTGTTTAAAAAATGGTGACTTAGTTGTAATGATTTTGTTGATCTGAAATACAATAAAGTGTTTGAAAGCAAAGTTAATGATTATTTGAATAAACTTATTTGAAAAGACATAACCTTTGTTAAAACACTTAAACACCCCAAAAGGTATCTATGTTTTTCCACCTTTACCAAATAAGCAAGCTAATAAGATTTACACACAAACCTTACTCACACACTTAAAAGATTTATTTAGCTTTTTATTGTATATATATGCTATTAAAATAATTAGTTATAACAAAGTCATTAAAACTGCATATAAAAATGATTAGTCATAACTTCTTACCTCATTCCTTTTTATTGATGCCAACCATATTAAATTGAAGAAGTATGACTCTTTTTTTAAAAGCTGTTGAATTTTAACCGAACGCTTGAACCAGGGCTAAACATGATACATCTTAAAAACATACTCATTTAAAGGCTATTTACTAAATAATGGTTGAAGGCCGAAAAAATCAAAAAATTAAAATTAAATTCAAAGACCAACAATAATAGAAAGAATTAAATACCATAGAACCATTATTGTAAATTGGTAATTCAACATTTACTCACATTAAGTTTTACATCACACCCCTCTAACTTCAAATTATTACACATTAGACTCCAATGAAATAATTCCAACAAGACGGACACCCATGTAGCTTTCGTTGGAGGGGTTGTTTGGTCTCATTAGTTGAACTTTTATTTTTTTTACACAATTGTATTAAAAAAATTGTAATAGTTAAAAAAAAATGGTTTAGCCTCAGAAGTATGTAATTGAGTTACAATTTAATTTTTTTTTTAACAGCACTTCAAATTTACATAATAAGTCTTTTTATTAGGTAACTTTTATTTAGTATAATATTTAGATATAGTCAATTATGTTAAATAATAGGATTTAAAAAATTATTTATTATATACATAATTCGATGGTAAAAAATTTACATAAAAATAGATAAAAAATTATTACATACATAGGAGAGAAAATGATTCTCTTGGATACTGAAAATAATCAAATATGATATCTTCGTGAACATGATGTTATTACATTTATGCAGTATAAAACACACATTAACAGTGTTCTAACTTCTAATCAAATGCGTGTATTACAGTATCTTCTCCTCGTGCGTGTGTGAAACAGAAAAAGCATCACTTTCACAAGAATCACTTCAGAAATTTTCTGCTCAATCTTGTTTCATCTACTCCATTTTTCACGTTCACCGGTTAATTAGGTTGTAAACGCTGTTGATGGCTGAATTTTGCCGAAAAAGATGAAGATCACCGGAAAAACGGATCTGGCGGCCGTTACATCGTCGAAGGTTCAAAACATCACCCCAGATTCGGATCTTTTACAAAAACCCATTTCGAGAAAGCAATCAAACCGGAAAACACGGAACCCCACCGGTGGGTTGAGGGTGAAGAGAGACGGAGTTCCGGCGGCTGGGAAAAGGGGTTCTCGGCCGGAGACTCCGTTGCTCCGGTGGAAGTTCGTCGAGAGTAAGGAGGAAGAAGACGGTGGAAGCGATAAACCGGCTGGTTCTGGTCGGAAAAGTGACCGGAAAACCGTGTCGGCGAGGAAGTTAGGTGCCAGACTTTGGCGGTTGCAACCACCGGAAGTTGGTGTTACCGGCACCGGCGAGTTGTGTAATGTTTCAAAAAATAAAGGGCTTGTATCTCAGGTAAAGAAATCATCCCCAATTTTGCTTTTGTTTCTATTGTTTACCAATGTGAATCAATTTATGAGTTCTTGATCTCTAGTTATAAACCCTAATTAAAGATCTGTTCAATTAGGGAATTTAACATCAAAAGTTTTTAACCAAATGCAGTTATTAATCTTTTCATTGTTTCTTTAAAACTTCAAATCTGTGAAAATATAAATTCAGCAAAAACCATTGCTGTTGCAAGAATAATGGTAGCTGTTTGTAAATTCATTCAATCAGCTTTATAATGTATATAGTTTCATCAAGTTCAAAAGCTTAATTAATAAATTTTGATTCTGGTACATAATTAGTACATTTGTCTCAGAAAAAGTCCAAGTTTGACTTTTTGTAGTTGAGTACTCTTAATGAACAAGTTACTTCTTTGTGAAGAAAATTTGTAAAGTGATTTCAAACTTGAATCTTGATGTTGACTTTAGATGATGAATGATTTTTACTTGCAGCCCACAATCGATCATTTGGGGATTCATTCGCCTGCTCGACACAATAGAAAATCATTTGAATTTTATATGAAAGAAGTGCCACAAAGCCCTAATTCTGCTACTGGATCAAGAAATAAGTTTCTTCACAAGGTAATTTTTTATTAAAGTTTTACTTATCAAATACTATGATCCACTTAGTAGTGTCCTTTGACTTTGAATGTCAAACTGGTAATCACCAACTATATGTTTTTCTTTACCTTTATCAACAAATAGTTTTATTATATGTAGTACTCCTTGTGCTTTTTGATTTAGTAATCAAATCTCTCTTGGAGATTGAATGTTTGCATGTAATTTTCGAAATTAAAAGTAGTTTGTTTGACTTTTAAAGTAAAGTGTCACCAACAGTTAAACTTGTAGTCTTGTACATTAATGAATAACCATTTGTTCAAACTCACAAAATTTTTTGAAAATTATCAAAATTTATTTGACTTTTTACCTCAAATCACTTTCTTTTTGCAACTTTGATGTTTTTTCTGAGGTAAATTAAATTGGCTACCTAAAACAAAATATCACATCAAAATGGTTGCCGTTTTCCTGAGGTAAAATAACTTTGATTTACAATTATAAATTAACACGATTAATAATAATCGAACTGAGTCTTCTACTTTTATAATCTTGTAGCATGAACCAACATTCCATTTTTCCAATTCTGCGATGGAAGGTGTAACAAAGTGGGACCCGGTTTCTTGGAAGCCATCAGAAGATGTAAAACGAATCTACGGTGAATCAAAGCTTCTAGAAGAACAAGCCGGTGTAGTGTCTGTTCTCAAATCAGAACTCGAATCAGCCCGGGCCCGCATTCATGATCTTGAAACCGAAAGACGGGCATCAAAAAAGAAACTTGAACAATTTTTAACAAAGTTGAATGAAGAACGCGCCACGTGGCGGAGCCGAGAACACGAAAAGATCCGTGCGGTTATTAATGATATAAAAACCGAATTAAAACACGAAAGAAAAACCCGACAAAGATTGGAGATTGTGAATTCAAAATTAGTTAATGAGTTAGCAGATGTGAAATCAACAGCTAAAAGGTTTATGCAAGATTATGAAAAAGAAAGAAAAGCAAGAGAATTAACTGAAGAAGTATGCGATGAATTAGCTAAAGAAATTGGTGAAGATCGAGCAGAAGTCGAAGCTTTAAAACGGGAATCAATGAAAATGAGAGAAGAAGTTGACGACGAAAGAAAAATGTTACAAATGGCGGAAGTTTGGCGGGAAGAACGCGTTCAGTTGAAGCTTGTAGATGCAAAAGTAACACTTGAAGAAAAATATTCCCAGATGAATAAACTGATAAAGGATCTTGAATCTTTCTTGATTTCAAAAAGATTGAATCTTGATGCAGAAGAGATTAAAAGAGCTGAAACCCTTATACAATGTTCTAATTCGGTAAATATTCAAGAAATTAACGCGTTCAAATACGAGCCCTCGGACCCAGATGACATATTTTCAGTTTTTGAAGACGTTAATTTTGCTGAAATGAATGGGAAAGATGTTCAACCGTTTGATAAAAATGGTGGTATTTTAGAAGAAGATGATGAAGATGATGATGATGTTGATGATGATGATGAAAGCGGGTGGGAAACGGTGAGTCATCTTGAAGATCACGGGTCGAATTATTCGCCCAATGGGAGTGATCCATCTGTCACTAAAAGTACCCGAAGAGAATGGGAAGAAAATGGCGGGACCCCAATAACAGAAATAACTGAAGTATTTTCGGTAACGAATAAGAAAAATCCAAAAAAAGGATCTTCAATTTCGCGTTTATGGAGGTCATCTTACTCGAGTAATGGCGATAATTGCAAGGTTATATCAATTGACGGGTTAAATGGGCGGTTATCAAACGAGACCCACTTGTCACCGGGTGGTAGCTCGGTGATGAGCCCGTCTGAGTGGAGTTGTTCACCCGGGTCGGGTAGCAACCCACGGGTTACAAAAGGGTGCATTGAATGGCCACGGGTCGCCATGCAGAAGAACAGTTTGAAATCAAAATTAATCGAAGCAAGAATGGAAACTCAAAAAGTACAATTGCGCCACGTCTTAAAACAGAAGATTTAAAAAAAAAAACGCGAGTTGGAGTGATGATGGTGAAAAGGCGGTATGATTCTTGTTATTGATCGGTTTGAGCCGAATGTTGAAGATATGTAGGTGAAATTGAACAGGGATTCGGATGAATAAAGTTGTATGATTTCATGCTCGTGTTTCTGGAATAAAAACGATGATGAAATCAAGCTTTGATTCTGATATTTGTTTTATGCAGTTTTAAATCTTGAACATACATTTAAGCAAGAGATTAGATTAATTCAGATCATGTTTAAGAAGATGCATTTTATGTTGTAGGATTGTATAATGCAAAGACATATCAAATGAAGCTTTGTTTTCCCACTTAATTTCTGGTTATCGTTCTTAGACTTTGATTAATTGAGTCTTACAAGCAGAAGAAAAAAAAAGTTAATCATTTAATGTGTTCTTGAATTGAAGTTTATGACAAAAAGATCATGTAAATTTGGTTCAAATGACATAAATAAGTTGGTTTATGTCGAGCAAACTTCAAACTATTTGAAAGATGATCATAAATCTTCAATGATAGCTTGTTTCTAGCTACAAAGAAAATGTTCACATAAAAGAAAACAAAGATAATGAAATTTCAATGTTTATGGTATAAAGGGTTACAACAATACAAGAGTTGCAATAAATAAATGTCAAAGGGTTGATTGAATCAAGATCCCCTTATTTTTTTTATTTATATTCTTGGAAGTTGACGTGTCCTGTTGCTTGTGCATGTTCCACAGCTTCCTAAATTGTCAAAATAAATAAAAAATAAAAAAATTGATTACTGTGTTAAGTAGGATTCCAATACTTTCATTATTTCAATAATAATCTAGCTCTTTTGAATAAAGATGATTTATCAGCTTTTATTAGTTATGTTCAATGTGTTTGATATGTTTCCATTTTAACTAGTTTTGTTGATTGTACCCGTTTTACTCGTTGAAAAAAAAAAGAAACAATAATAATAAACCAAATTGACCCATTTTAGTACCAGGTCAAAACAAACAGAAACACCTTTTGTCCAAAAATCACATTATTGTTAGCAATAGGTGTCAAATAATATTTCCAGAAATTATATTAAATAGTAATATTTTTTTTAATTAAACAAATAAGGAGGCTTTAGGCTGTTCAAAGAGTACACTTTTAAAACGGCTCCCGATACATCATGTTATCTATACAGAGTAAAAGATAACCTAAGTCGGCCCATTTATAAGTAAACGGGTCGAAATTGCACTTTCATAAGTAAATGTCTAACCTTTTGACCAATTACACCAATTTGGCAAACCCCGCAACGCAATGTGAAATTGGCGGTATCCGTATAACTCCTTTTCCTAAAATATGTCAAAAATCAACTGTTATTTTCTTTGCATGATAAAGAAATTAAAAAAAGTTGACCTTTTTTATAATCTACACATTTGTTATACCTTTGTTGATCTTTTACAAGATTTAAAGCAAGTGATTCATATGCCCCAATGGTCCTATCAGAATTTACAGCAAAAATTGTTTGATCAAATTCTTCAGGTGCTCCATCAGCAGGCGACATCTATGATCGCATATGATCGTATGAAACATGAATTCATCAAATTATTTTACAAATTTTAGATAATAAAATTTGAAAAAAAGGGAATGATAGAGAATGACATACAGCTAAAGCATCATAATGGAGTCCATCATATATCAACATAACTCTTTCTCCATATTTCTTTTCCTGTTAAAAAATAATAAATATATGGGTCATCAAGATTTTATTAGTTATCACCAGAAACAAGAATATTTGACATGAATGCTGACCTGTCCATACAAGTCACATCTTGAGGTTTGGATATCATATGCTGCAATTTCGCGACCATAATAATCTGCTAATATTGAAAGCTCTATCGCACCTTCATAAAAGTGGTTTTAAAAGAAAATTTGTAAGATGAACAAATTACAATCACATTTCAAAGAATGTCAACTTTATCATAATGATGATAATAAAACAAATCTAGGTGCTTATTTGGTTATAAAATGGCTACATTTGAACATCAAATGATAAAATTAGTTGAACTGCACATAGTACTATAACAATTTAAATATTTAATCCACTTTACAACCTTGTATGTAACTGTGTGTGTGTGTATGTATATATAACAAAAGAAACCCTAATTATTAAACTTTTCAGGAACCATTTGTCAGCCTATATACACTTATAAGCTATAGTCTCTCCTGAGAAAATATTTTGCATTAGTGGTCCCTAACTCCCTATAGATACAAGGGCTGTATGTTTTTTTTTTCTTTTTAATATAAGAATATGTATTAAATTTAGATATATACCAATAAAACATTTAAGGTAATTATGATCGATCCATTTGACTTTTTAGAAAATGGAGTTAGCTAACTAACACTTATAAGATATAACAAAAAAAAAATGATTGGGAATGCACTTGTCTAAAAGGCTTCATGCAAAATAAATAAAAAATTAAAAAAAAATTGAGGAACCAAATGAAGGTGCAATCTTTCTCATTTCATAACTTAGAACAAAAGTGTGTAACTCCATGTTTACAAGGGAGGTTCTTTAATCCAGGGAATAATCGATAAAATGGAACAAAAATTTATTCGTACACCAATTGAACAATAAATGACACCAAATACATAGTATCAAGAAAGATTCTATTAATACGATATCTTTAGATGGAAGTAACACGTAAGAGCATTATTTGAAGAATAACAGGAAGTTAACACCTAGATTCATTAGATGTTACATAAGACGAATGAAAGTATATACCTCCCCATTTCTCCGGGTTAAGAATCCAAGCACAATATTCTTCGTTAGGTTTCCCAAGAAACGCTTCAGAATATTTTGTCGGATCACTGGCTACTGTAGCAGCTATAACCTTTAATAAAGACATAATACAAAATTATTAACAAACATATTTTATAAATTATAAGTAACACATCAGGTGTTCTATTTTGAATATAGATGCTTTTAGATTGCAAACTTATATATGCCAGTGTGTCTTAAGGTTTAACAATTTAGATAAAAAAGAATTGCAGATAACTCCACTCGATATGTTCCATGTAAACTGAATCCATATTTAGTTTTATGCTAATTTTAATTTAAAAGTTCAATTATCATATAATTTACAATTAACCTGTCTTAATTCTGGAGCCTTGAATTTGTCATGATCCATGACATATCTGCATGCAATAAACAACCAAAATAAGAGTAAAATCAGTAGTCTGCTTAATAAATAATTAAAATATAGAAAATGATTGTGTGATGTTTTAGAACTTCACCCAACGGCGTTAAAGAGGCAACTATTATCAGAAGGAATCACCCGTCTAACTATACTACCTTCCATCTTGTAATATAAGCACCTGAAAACATCATAATTGTGCGGGTTAATTTAAGATTATAATATTAACATAAGAACAATAAATCACAATCTCATTCACCTAGAAGCAGACAAAGATGAGTAACATTATTGAAGTGAAAAAAATAAGTAAAGAGAAACTCAAGCAATAAAACAAACAGTTGGTGTGCACAACCTTTTCTTCACAAATTAATCAGCAAGAGGTCAAACCCTATGCCCAATTTTAATAAATATGCTTAATCCACTTTTGATTATGTATTAGAGGAGCATAAATTAAACTGAATTTGCTTTATGTTTCAAAAATTGCTGAATTACGTGTTCTGAAAGCATCAATTCATAAACTTTAATCAAACGAATACCATACAGAAACTCTGAAAGAGGGAACTTAGATCTGGGGATAAGGGTACCTGTAAATTGCTTCAAAAGTGAAAGGAACAACTGGGACGACAAGAAAAGAATCAGATAATTGATGATAATAGGGATTACACCGATAGAATTTGACGACACGAAATCGATTGATTCTTAAAAGGGAAAAATTTGTAATTTAATGTTTTGCTTTCCAAGAAACACAACGCGGTAAAGATTTATTTTTTCGTTTTCTTTTTTTAACGGCGGTAATGATATGTGACCTTTTGGGATTTTGAAAGGCTTTCGAGGGCGATTCCCATTTTTTCCTAAACGGCGGTAATTATAAAAAATAAAATACAAACAAAATAGCTAAACCAAATCAAAATTATGGCTTGATTTTTTTAATGATGAATATTGGAATATTACATACTTTTTTTTTTAACAACAAATTTATTCCACCAAAATCACCCAACCTTCCACTTGCAAGGATTTGAACCCTCACTACTTTTGTGAGGAGCAATCACCATACCATTAGACCATTTGGTCATTGGTTGGAATATTACACACTTACTTACACTACCTCATGTCAGGAATTGATCTTTGTTATTCTAATTCAAAAGACAAAAACAAGTGGTTTAGTTTTACGTTGACAATGATTTGATCTATATGAAGTGAGTTAATAGTTAATAATAGAGTGAATTAGCCGTGTGCAAAAAAACCGGTTCCGGGACCGGTTCCGGTGTGACCGAACCGAACCGGTTCCGGTTCCGGTTCCAA
>WOUH02000031.1:8216983-8231161 GCA_009936405.2 Stevia rebaudiana
TCACGGGGGACGTTCGGGATTTTAACCTATATATACCACTAAAAATTTTCGGTTCACGGTGGGCGGCTGCACCCCCAGCCATGAATGTAGGTTCGCCCCTGATAACCGATACGCTTTTTCTTTCAATTTTAAATGCAAGTTACACGACTATGCAAATGAGACACATAGCCATGTACTTTACACTATCTCGTCGTCTGCTATATTCAAATCACGCGAATATGCATAATGCCACACACGGTTGCTTTCAAATTTCAATATTGAAAGTATGAATGAATCTCCATGATTTCTATTCATAATCACGTAAATATATACAAGAGCGTAACAAAATATATGGAAAGGAACATATATGGACACAAGTACGAATCGTAAAAATCATCCTACTTTCAAATGAATTCAGGTGATTGTTCAAGACAAGTTTATGACTAATATACGTCAGCATTGTAAAGCTATAAAAACACCTTATAGGCTTGTATCGTTTTTACTTTGATTACCCAAAAGAAGAGGATTACTCAGTAACTTTTAAATAATAAGGTAGCATAACCATTCATAGCAAATTAGCATGGGGCCTATGAGGGAGTGCAGGAAGTGCGACTGCATAGGGCCTCAATTTTTTATGGGATCGAAAATTTGATTTTTTTTACATATAATTATATTTATAACAAAAATGTCTATGACCTACAATCAAAATTATTTAAATTATTAAAGTTTTAATTCAATTACATGACACGCTGATGACTAAGCTCAGTTCTATATCTCTTTCCGATTCAAGTGACAAATGGGAATGGGTTGGCAACTCCTCCGAGATATTTAGTGTAGCAGCTGTGAGAGACCTTATCCGGGAAAATGAGGACCATAGCTCTAGATATGTGAGTGGTGCAAATGGGTCTCCATCAAATGTAATGTTTTCGCTTGGAGGGTTGAGCTCGGTCGAATTCCGACGTGTGATGCCCTTATGAGGCGAGGTGTTGTTATCAATGATTCTCTCTGCCCTCTCTGTAACGATACCGAGAAGTCGGCGGATCACCTGTTCACGGTATGTAGTTTCTCCTTACAGGTTTGGGAAAAAATTAGGCTGTGGTACAGGATTCAAAATTTTTACACCTTCTCGGTCAGAGATTTGTTAAGTATGTCCGCTCATTGCCTTTTAAGAGGGGACGGGAAGTTGATCATTCACGGTATTATCATCACCGCATGTTGGTGCATATGGATTGCTAGAAATAACAATAAGTTTTGCGAGAATCAGTTTACGGTGGAGGAAGTTTTCGGAAAATTAGATCCTTGGGATTTTTATGGATTAATCATAGATCTAATATTAAGGTCGGCAATTGAGCCGATTGATGTAATTTTGTTTATATGTAACTTTTTCTCTTTGTGTGTTTGTTTTCCTAGCCTGGTCTTCGGGTTTTATAGAAGTTGATTTTTCAAAATAAAAAAAACACATGACACTCAAAATATCCCTACGAATTAGTAGCATGCATCTAATACAGAAATATTAACATTTCATCGGAAAACATTCATGACAATAAAGATGGTGGCAAGTGGCAACTACCAAACATAGTAAAGGTAGTTGAGATATTAAAAGACAACTTATTAGGCATTACCACTTGAGATCCAAAAATCCTAAAATCACACCAAATATTTTTGTAAAAGTGATCGATACGATATTCATGGTCACATTGTAGAATATATGGAAAGACATTTGAAAAAGTTTTTAACAAGCTTATTGCAGTTGGAAAAATCATGAAGCTAATAAAAGAGTCGTATAACTAGATAAAAATAAGATCAAAACATAACGTGTCGAATTAGGATAGATGATACGATTTCAATATCCATAATGCTGTCTTGTAATTGTTTGATGCATTAATTTCCTTTGTGGTACTGCCCTTTATTCCTTTAAAAAAAAAGTTTATAGTAAAAAATAAATATTTGAGTAAAAGATCACACATACGACATACCCCTGTGAATGTACATGTCTCAATGCATTTGGTACAACTTACAAGCAGCATTATACATCAGCCTTAAATCACTCCACTTACAACACACTGGCTAGTTTTTCAGCCACTTGGATTCCATTATCTTTCTTGCACTTTTAACCAACCTCAAGCCATCATTTTTAGCCCCCAAAAACCCTTACAAATTTCCCAATTTCTTTGATCATTCACCCAAAGTTTTCGAATATTTCATCCCAAAAGGAAATCTGCTTTCTTGAACACCTTTTTATTCATCTTCTCAAACCCAAAATTCAAATCTTGAACAAAATTTCAGTTTCTTGTGGCAGATTTGAGGTGTGGTGTTATTAATTTTTTAAAGATGATGATTCTTGGTGAAAATGTTAATACCCTTAAAGTTATAGATTCTTCATTGAGGTTGATCGTGGTTCCTCTAAGTATTTCTTCTTTGTGGTTGACTTTGACTAATCATCAAGATAATGATATCTATGGCAGATTAGAGTTCAGTAATCTGAAGGGTCTCAAGTAATCAACTTTCTATCTTTTTAACATGATTCAGATGAACCCAACAAGATTTCTTGAAAAAATATTTTTTTTAACTTCAGTTTTGGTGTTTTTTTGGCAGGTTTTTGGTCAGCATTAGCGCCATTTCTGCTGGGTATGCTTTGATTGCTGTTGTTTCTTCATGGGTCAATAAATTAATGAACAAAGCTTGGATCTTTTTCATCTGTGATCAGGTTATTAACTTAATATTGATGTTTTAATGCTTTGGATGCCATCTATCATTTTTAATTTTAGTAACTTTTGTAAATTTTGTTGATAAATTTATTATTTCAAAACTAAAAATAAAATGGGTCTACTGGTTAAAGAATTGTCCAACTAGTAAACCTTAGTCATCGATAGAGATCAGAAAAAAATGTGCATTAATCCGTCTAATTAAGTTCGGCCCGGCCTCGTTTATTAATTATTAACTAGCTCCAACTAGACTCACTCGTTTTAACTTGGTTCCAGCTGAGCTTCTAGCGAGCTGGTCTTGAGTAGCTTGTACTACTTTTTTTTATAAAAGTTTACGCGACCATTCATATTTTCTTGTGTTTTACAACAATATGATTATTTTGAAATTATGATTTAAGGTGGTGGCATATTTAATGGTGGCATGTGTGGGTAGCATTGGAGAGATTTTATATTTGGCCTACAATGGCAGCCAAAAGGTGACATGGAGTGAAGCATGTTCTTCATATGGAAAGTTTTGTGCAAGATTGAACCTCATTTTAAGTCTACATTTTATTGCTTTGCTTTGTTTCTTTGTGCTTTCTTTGATTTCGGCTTTTAGGGTTTTCTCTAGATTTGAACCTCCTCTTTCTTCCAAAGAAGTCGAAGATGAAACCACCTAGGTTTGTGCATCGATCGATTGTACTATACACTTTATTCTAGATCCAATATTTGTACATTGATGGATTGTGCTATAAGATCATCTGGTTTCTTAAACACCCGCGGTTGATTCTGATTTCGATGTTAAATATCCTATTTTAATAAATCGATAGATAGAAACATAAAGATAATTTAATAGTTTCTTGAATATACAATATAGTTGTGATCATTTTGTTCTATATTTGTCCCTACATAAAGATAAAACCCTCAAATTTGCTTAGAATGCAAGTATGGTAAGTGATGTGTACATTTGCTTTTATATCGCTATTATATTACATTTAGTTTATATATTTATAGGCCACTTGTTTTTGTTGTTCTGAATTGGAATGTAAAATTGTCACATTTTGTGTTGCATTTGGTATATATCATGTACTTGTTTGTATAAAGAAAACCAAAATAATTGCATTGTATGCTATATAAACTGGTGTACAATGTGCATGTCAAAGATACTTTTATTAACACACCAGATAATAGTATAATACAATAAAACCTTGATAAATGAAAATCCTTAAAATAAAAGAATAACAGTTTAGGACACGTGACAATTCTTCAACCTATCTCGTCACTAGTCAAAATTTAAAGTTGGTTCGCCACATGAAACATTCCCATTTCTAATTTAACTAACCTAATAAATGTTTTTTTAAACCTATCTAATTTATCTCCATATTTTAGGGAATCAAATTTTGAAAGATAATTTAAAGAGATTAAAATCTAGGAAATCAAAATATATTAACTTGCTTTATTTGGTTCCATAAAATTATAATTTATTTATGAATATTTATATTATTATAATTTTGATAAGAAAAGTGAGATAATAAGGTGTTGTTTGTTTTTTCAGAAAAGACCTTCCAAACATCTTTTATCTGCGCCGTGCAGACACGCGCAGACATTTGGCTTTCCAGACTCTTTGTTTTTCTGAGACATTGTCTTCCCCATAAAGACATGGTCCAAAGTCTTCTGTCTACTAAACCTAAAAAAATAATAATAATAACACGCTCATTCTTTTCTCCCTGATTCTCTCGATCGAGGGCTCCATCTCCAAACCCTAGATAGGCGTTCTCCATCTCCGGCTCCATCTCCGGCCGTTCTTCTTCTCCCCTGATTCTCTCGACCTTCGTCTTCTTCTCCAAGCCTTCGACCTTCGACCGTCGCTTCTCAACCTCCGAGCGCTGCTTCGACCGTTCTTGTCTCCTCCGGCCTACTTCATCTCCGGCGTCTGATTTCCGTCGACCCCTCACCCCTCGATTAACAGGTAACATCTATTTAAACTTCGATTAACATCGATTTAAGCAGAATTGTAGATCTTTGCTCTGGAAAATTGAATTGTTTGCTGTGTTGATGGATTCATTTCACGAGGGTCAGCGACATCGACCAGCATCCTCTCGATCTCGCAGCACCCTCCCGATCTCGTCGAGCAGCATCCTCTCGATCGAACAGCTGCTGACCCGGGTAAGCAACTTCAGAAACATGGTCCCGGTCAGCAAGTAAATCCGGTTCGGTCAGCCAGTCATCTCGGTCAGACGCGAAACAAACGGGCTGACCCGCTGACTCGGTCAGGGGTCAGCCGGGTCAGCAATTATCAAACGGGGCCTAAGTCTTTTACACCTTAGTTATAACTCTAGGGATCATTAATAACAGGTTGCTAACAACAATGATTGTGAGTTTTATTGTAAGGTGCAGTTTGTGATACTTTATACCGCCTATATATAGTTATTGCTGCAAACTTTCACACGATACAACAAATGGGAGAAGTTAAAAACTTAGCCTTCATTGAAACATCATTAAAGCTATAGTTTCTCGTGAGCATGCATATCATGTGGCAACTACTAATTAATAAGACTTCAATAATTTCATATTGCAAACCTGAAAGATTGGGATTTCAAAATATGCCTGCGCTAATTAGAAAAACCCATCGTTTATGATATGATTATAGAATAACTTATGTGTATATATATTCTAAGTTGTTTCAAGATTTGATTTTGCTACAATATATATGGTAAAAGTAAACTAAAAAAGGTAATAAATATAGAGAGGATTGATTTTATAAAAAAAGATCTTTTGTTTAAAAGTATAAAAAATATAAAACATAAAGGTTTTATTATATTTTTCTAGGAATTTGAGAGAGAAAGGTACGACAAGTAAAAATAATGAAAAGGGGGTACAATCATGTTGTTTTTGTAAGTTAAATTCTTTTGTTAATTGGTATATATATAGTAACCCAAAATCATACCATAGCATACAATTACATATTTATATCACACAGTTCATGAAGAAACTAAACACTATTAAGTTCAATTTCATTCATACATATATTGAATTTGTGATTAATTAAACCTTAATTTAATATATAGGAGACCTGCATCCATTAGACATTAAAGAAAAAGGTAAAAAACCTAAAATAACTCAGAAAGTTGAATTAACAAAGAGCTAGAACCAAGTACATTGTTACATTAGCTGCGAGCTCCTAAACAAAAACAAATGAAAACAACAAACATGGCATTTAAAAAATTTCATATATATTTCATCAAATAAACATAATATTCTAATCTCACTTGAATTGAATACCCATAGAGTTTGTAAGAAACTATATATAAGAAAACACATAAATTGCTTGCTTGTATGGTAGTTTTTGGTGTCCTTGATGTACTGTTGTTAGATCCTAAACTATTGCCATTGGTTTATTTGTCTTAAATAAATAAAAAAGAATAAATAGAGAAAAATAGAAATAGAAATAAATTCATGGACATCAAAAAAATATAAAAATATCTTAATCAACTTATTTTATACCCAGATTCTCTTGATTTACAATAAGCTTGTCTCAGTTTCATATCATTGTGCATTCTGTCACACTATACCTAAAGTAACAAAAACAAAATATACAAGATAATCTACTTCATTAGTGTCTCACATCGAAATTTGTATGGGATTTGTGAGACACTAATTAAGAAATAGATATTCACAACAAAGATTATCTCAAGTTGCTAATTAATTGTTTTACCTTTGCATGTGATGATTTTTGTCTAGCATCAAAACAAGATTCTCACATACTCTCTCAGTATATATATGCTTCTTTAGAACCTGTAAAACAACATCACGAATTTCATATACCAAAACATCACATGTTGATCATTAACCAATTATGATCATCAGGATATCAATTGCAATGCAAAATAAAGGTTGTTTGTTAATTAAGCAAGTCAAACAAACTCAAATTCTCTCTCAACATACGTAAAAGTGCATATAATGTCACATCATTCAAAAACATACCCAAATCAAACAGTATATATTATCATACATTGTTTTGTTGGAAGTCATATTCTTTACCTCACCAAATGCTTCATCATCTTCCCAAAAGAAGCCGAACGACTACTTTGATTAAGATGGGATCTCATTCTCTTACGCTTTCGTTGTTTCATGACATTCATCCTTCTACTATGATTTCTTTTTTCAAGATCATCCATCTTTTTCATTAAATTTCTTTCGTCAGAATCATACATCATTCTCCAACGCCTCATTTCTTCATACTCAGACCTCATTCTATTTTCCAAATCCGAATGTTGTTTTTGTTGTTGTATTTGAATCATAAGACTCACATCGAATACTTTCCGACTATTTTCATCGTTGAGGATTTCATAAGACGCCTGCAAGGTTTGAAACCCGACAACAGCATTCGGATCATCGGGTTTCTTGTCTGGATGTATTTCCAAAGCCTTCAATCGGTATGCTTTTGTTATCTCCGTCTTTGAAATCTTAAATGCTTCTTCTCCAGATGGTAATCCAAGAACTAGATAATGATTAATAAAAGCGTCCATATCTTCTGTTGGCACAAAAATACCATTGAAAGTTAGAAGCTATTTACACCAAAAACAGGAAAATAACAAACTATTTATATAAAAAACATGTATTAGCTCTTAATTATTTAAAAAACATGTCACATGCATGCGACCAATATCTAAATAAGACCCGAAAAGATATAGAGTTTTTGGTAAGAAAATAGCTAGTATAATTAAAAAATTAAAACCTATCGTCTTAATGAAAACTGCATGTTTCTAGAGGAGATATGAGAATCTCAAATAATATATGTACGTAATAATAAAAGTTAATTACGTAGTGAAAAGAGAATCGTGCCGCCGTCGATGACTTCTATATATTGCCGGAGCTGTTACTAACTAAATTGCCAGCAATAATAAATGGTTTTTATGGAGGGTTACGGAGGATGGTTTTTGGAGTCGGTGTTTCCTTTTAGTATCAAAACCCAATACAATGAGATGGACCGAAAGGAATGGGTTCACATGGGCTGGTTAATTCTGTTAGTGGGTTAAGTTGGGTACTATTCTATAACAACAAAAGGATTTAATGGGTCACACATTCACTTTTTCGTCAATTGGAGACCCAAACCAAGGTATCATCACTTCTCATTCGGTTAATTAGCCTTTTTCCGATCTAATTTGAACCTGTAATTGTAGCTGAAATCAAGAACATTTAGTTACACTTTTGTTGTTTGATAAGAAAACGATGGCATTCTCTATTAATATAAGGTTTGAACTTTTGATGAACATAAAGTCAATTTGAGTCTATAAACCTTGTTTTTTCATTTTATACTTCGTGGTTATTAAACTCTCATTGAAACTAAAGTGATTTGATTCTTTTTCTGTTATTTGAACTTTTGTTTTGCAATTTGCATATGTTAGCTCATTTTTTTTTTAAATCTTGGTATGATTGAGTTATAAATTGGTGTAGGTGAACATGTCGAATAATGATGATTTTGATGATGATGTTTACCCCTATGTTTTTTTTAGTTTGTTTATTAGAGTTCTCATATGAGCACCATCGACAACTTCACCTCATGGAAGGATCACAAACAATCTCAGTAATGTATGCGTTTTTTTAACTTTCTTTTTCTATTTGCTTTAAGGTTTAGTTATGTTGATGAGATCAAAAGTCAACTGAAGTCAAAGTCAACTGCAGTCAAACAAAACTACAAAAGGTCAAGAGTCAACTGAAGTCAAATAAAAGGTCAAAAGTCAACTGAAGTCAAAGAAAAGAAACCTATTTAGAGTGAAAACGGTAGCAGTGACTCGGAAGTGACAAAGTCCACCTTAACCCTTTTTATATTTTATCAAAACCCATTCTCACCCAAAATATAAATGACCTTTTAAAAAAAACCCATCCCGACCCTTACCCATCCTGACTTGCACCCATCCTAACCCATTACCCAACCCAACCCAACCCATTTGCCAGGCATACTGCTTTTAGATATATTTCATTGTTTATTTTTCAAAACGCCATAATTATCTTCAAAATTTCAAGCTATAATTAAATTTATTATTGTATTTTAAAACAGGCGATCTGGTCGTATATTACGCAAAGTTGTAAAAGACGTTAGCCACTAGTCGGGCGGTGAGGTACCGCTACTGATTAATCTTAATCGATATTAATCGGTATTTATCGAAACTAGACGAATCGTAATTTCATATGTAATTTTTCAAAATTATATACTAATATAAATATACAAAACTTATATAAAAAAAATAATAACTATATTTTTCCAAAAACATCAAAGATTTTGACCAGTTTTAATGGATTTTAGCCATTTTGACCAAAATTTAATTGTTTTTAACCAATTTTGACTGATTTTTTGAGATTTTAACCAATGGTTGGGCACCTGGACCCCACATAGTGCCTAAACAGCCGCCTTGGCTAAAATCGAAGTGCCTCGCCTAGGACCCAAACATAGTTACGGGTACGTTTTAAAAAACTGGTATACTTTTGTATTTTTTTATACTTGAGCTGATAACAACTTCGTAGCTAGTGATCTTAGCCAACTGCTTAATCCCACCCCAATTGCATTATACTTTAAGTATACTGTACAACAAGCTGACAGTAAACTCATTGAAGCGAAATACTTCCTTAAGGGATGCATCTTAGAACTGTGCGGTCATAAAATCAAATAGATCTCATGCTTGTTACACTTTGTAGCTTTAATGTAGTAATCGGCATAGATTGGTTATCAAAACATCAGCAAAAATCGTGTGTCACGGTAAGGTCGTTCATATTCCCCTCCCTAGCAGAGAAGTCTTATCTATTAACGGTGAGAAGACATAATTTGAGTATTGCATGAAAGTTGATAAATGTTTATGCAAGGGTTACATCGCAATTCTGGCACTTATCACCGAGGAGGAGAAAAGGGTTGAAGACATTCTATTGGTTCATGACTTTCTAGAAGGATTTTCTTGAAGACAGGAAGAGTCCCTCCTCCACGACATGTCAAGTTTCGTATTTTGATCTAAAAGCAGGAGTAACGCCATTGGGTTGAGCAACCCTATCAACTTGTACCATCAAAGATGCAAGAATTATCAAGCTCATTGTAGGAATTATTGGGTAAAGGTTTTCTTAGGCCTAGCTTTTCACCGTGAGGAGCACTAGTCCTATTCGTTAAGTAACGAAGAAAGATGGTACTTTCCACATATGCATTGATTATTGTGAGCTAAACAAAGTGACTGTCAAAAACCAACATCCACTTCCTTGTAATAATGATATGTTTGACCAGCTGTAGGGGTCGAGCTTCTATTTAAAATTCGACTTGAGATCTAGATACCATCAATTGCCAAGAAGAGGATACATTCGTCATTAAACCTCTAACATAAGACTGTTAAGACTCGAAACGTTAAAGACGAGACCTGTTAAGACCTGAAACGTAAGAGACAAAAACTGTTAAAGACTTGAAATGTTAGGGAAGAAAACTGCTAAGACTTGGAACATTAACCCCTAACGTTGAAACGTTAGAAGCGAAAACGATTAAACCGTGAAAATTAGGGACAAATTTTGTTTAGTCTTGAAACATTAGGGTAAAAAATTGTTAAGACTTGAAACGTTAAGGATAAGAATTGTCAAATATATAAAATAAATACTTAATTAGATAATAAGATAAATATTGTTTTAAATATGAATAGTTAATTAAATAATAATAAATTTAATTAAATTTGAAATTTAAATTTATTTTAAATTTTAAGATAAAATAAAAATATATATAAATTTAAAACATAATCATGTCATGTGGCATTAAAATTACTCTTTTATTAGAGTTAAATATATTTTAAGATGTTAATGAATAATTTTAATACATTTAAATTATAATTTGACTTATAACGTCCCCTAGTTCGTAATTCCAATCCGACCAGTGGACCAGTAAGACGTCTGGTCGCTTAATACATTGAAAAAACACTTACAAAAACGGTAATTGTTATTAAGCCAGTAATCGGGCCTACGTAGCACCACCCATTCTCTTTTTATTTAAGTGATTCGGCCCAAAGCTTAGCTCAATTTATACACATTACTTCTCTAAAAATTGAGGGTCCTAAAGGTTTCGAAGCCTAAACCGGTTTGTGGTCCGTTGATTTAGTCCAATGCCCATTATCCTGTCTGTCCCAAAAGTGTCTAAATGAAAATATGTTCTCTTTATAATAACCGGTAACTAGATGTCTACTATTAACTATTTAGTATATTATTTACGAACTTGATTAGGTAAAATTCAAATTATATTATGAATATTTTAACATCACCAAATATTCGAATAAGTTGATCAAAATAGGATTGTTTTAACATATAAATTATGAGTGAATATACCAATTCAATAATCTTTACCTTCATTTTACAGAAGATTAGCATGCTAATTTTTGAACTTTAATATTTACATCGTTAGTTAAGTTTTAATATTTGGTTAGAATATTAAGTAGATTCTAATTTTAAAGTAAGTTGTCAAAGAACCAACAGCTTCCTTCAGGGAGCGATTCATCCTTTCAGAATGTAGCACAACTCCCCGTTGTGAGGGATGTAAGCAAATCAAGCCAACACATCCTTTTTAGTGGCCCAAGACAAACTATAAATTTGAGGCCCTTTTCGATAAGTTATGATCTAATATAAGGTTTAACCAATTCAGTAATGGTCGAAGCATTTGAATATTAAACTTTTAAAAGCAAGCAAACAATAAAAAACCCTAATTTTAATTATTAACAAATAAGTAAATTGTAAAATAACAAACCTGATTATAATAACCTTTGCAGATCGTAGAAACAAGGGAATTGAAGGCTTCAGCAAAGCATGATGGTGAAAGACTTAAACCAGCATTTGATTTCTCATTCACTGGGATTTTGATTTCTCATTCACCAATTCATGTTGATTGTGGTTACCAGTTTAGGCCCAATATAAATATATATCACACACATTTTGAGCAAAATGGTTGAGCTGTCCCATAACACACCTAAAAATGTATATAATTTCAAACGCTTAAGAAATTAATCTAAAAGTGATATCATGTCAAAAAATTAAAGACACACCAAAAACTGTATGCAATGTTACATAACAAACATATATATCTAAAAATGTATGTAATGTCACATGATCAAAGAAACAAACCTAATAGTGTATGTCACATAATCAAAGAAACATACCGGCCTAAAAGTGATTAATGTCATATAATGTCACCTTCTTACGCTTCCTTTTCTCACAAAAAGCTTGCTTATCCTAACAGATGATTTTCTAATCGGATTTCTTTTTTCATCATCAAACGTCCTCCCCCAACGCCTTCTTACATCATCACCGCACATCTTTCTCCAACGATTTATTTTCTCATAATCATTGCATGTACGTCGCTTTTGTACTCTTATCTTCACAAACTTTTGAAGGGTATTCAACTTTTTGTTGTTGTTGTTGTTGTATATGACGAATAAGACTGGTATCGAACACTTTCCGACTGTTTTCATCCTTGAGTATTTCATAAGACGCCTGCAAGGTTTGAAACCCGACAACAGCATTCGGATCATCGGGTTTCTTGTCTGGATGTATTTCCAAAGCCTTCAAATGGTATGCTTTTGTTATCTCCGTCTTTGAAATCTTGAATGCTTCTTCTCCAGATGGTAATCCAAGAATTAGGTAATGATTAATAAAAGCCTCCATATCTTCTGTTGGAACAAAAATACCATTAAGAGTTAGAACCCTACTGCCATTTACACCAACAACAGGAAAATAAGTAACTATTTAAATAAATAAGGGAAATTTACCAAACTAAGCAAGTTTGATCATTTTATTACAAAAATAAACATGATTTTGAAGGCTAAATTCCAAAAAAACGTAGGCAAAAATTTAGCGTACGCTTTTTAAAATTTAGCGTGTGTTTTTTAAAATTTAGCTAGCGGTTTTTAAAACAAAGGCTTAGAGTTTTTGGTATGAAAAATTTAGAGTTTTTGGTATGAAAATAGTTAGTATAATTAAAACCTATCGTCATATTTGTAACACTCCGACCGATGGCGGAATCATCGGGATGCACGAGAAAGGACATTTAAAAGTATTCAAAGCACATGACATTTATTAAAGTTTCATAGATATTAAGTTATCCCAAATTCAAATGTACTAAAGAATTGAACAATATCCAAATGTGCATAAATACTAAATTGATTAATTTGTTCTAACTAAGTCCATGGTCCGTAGCTAAACAAGTCAACTAATCATCACCTGAAACATGTGAAAATAAGTTTGTAGAATTGAACTTAGATTTTATAAAGTTTTTATAAAATTTGTTAGATTTTATAGGATTAAATTAGGTTTTAATTAGGAAATAAATTTAGAATTTATTTAAATTGAATTTAGAACTCAAATTAAGTTCTTAAGTTATTTTATAAAATAAATCAGTAGAAAAATATGACTTTTATAGAATAGAAGTGAATTAATTGATTTAATATAATTAAATTTGTAATTTGTAAGTTAATTAGATTAATTAATTGATTAATGTAATATCCGCGAAATTCCGGTACGTATTCCGACCTAATTATACGTACAATTATACGTATTATCATCGCATACTTAAACTATATACTAGAACACGTGCGTATACGATTAAAACTCAAACCGTTAACTAACGAACACGTAAAAGAACTCGTTAAAACTAAAACGAAACTAACGCGCAACTCCTCGACCCAACCCGGGTAACCCGCGACCGAAACTCTCGAACACGCACACCGCTACCCTCGACATCTTGATCGACGCATGCATGCATGCATGCATGCGAACCACGTCGACCACCACCAAACTATCGATCCGCTCGACCGTCGCCAACCGTGAACCTCTCGAACCATCGCATGACAGCCATGCATATTCTCGGTGGCCATTAAGGCCTCTCGACCTCACGAACCGCCCCCTCGATGGAGCTGATGATTCCCACGACCAAAAACAAACCACCTCTCGATGGAACCTCCCCTCTCGATCACCACCTCTCGACCACCATGGATTAACCCCCTCGATGAGGCTCTCGATGGGCCTCCTTCCCCTCTCGATGGCCCTCTCGGTGGGCAAAAGAAATTCCAAATCAAAAACCGCCCCTCGATCAAACCACCACCATCTCGATCTCCATCTCGATGGTCCCTCGATGACTCTCTCGGCCGCCCCACTCGATTAACACCCCTCCAAAGTCAACAAATTCATAAACTAATACATACACCATACCTAAAGCCCACGATTTCTTTACTTAACCTATCACACTCATATCACAACCCATCACCTCTCACAATCTCACTCTTTTCTCTCTCGATCGGCAGAAAAACCATCACCCACACAATTCTCTCATTGTTGTTCTTCACATTTCCAAGATCTCATCAACCTACAAGCTCATTTGATCATAAACGAAGGCTACATTGAAGTTCTTACGCGAGTTTGAAGATCCTCGCCTTCTCCCTACGATCTACACGTAAGAAAACATTGTTGAACTCTTGAACTCTACATATATCCATCTGCATGTTAAACACAA
>WOUH02000031.1:8236180-8248356 GCA_009936405.2 Stevia rebaudiana
GTCACTAATCGGTGAGGGAAGGATTAGCGATTAATCGGGGATTAATCGGAGGCTAGTCGGGATTTTTACAACCATGACTGAAATTCATGCAAAGTAATATCATATGGTTAGCTGCAACGATGCCTACAATTTATGTGGACGACAAAGATGAATTGGGTTTCTATAGACATACATGACGTACAATGGTGAAAACACATGTGGGTTGATCTGAAGACGTTTGATGAACATGAAGAATCTGTTACAAAAAATATGGTTTTATGATGGAATATTTACATTGTTTTACTATATATTATGTCCACTTTCATTTATTTCGTGAACAGTTTTTGTAGTATTGGTATGTAGTGAAATTGACATTCGTATTTCTTTTATCAAGTCGTTTGTTGGTATTATATTCCTTTGGTTTGTGAAATTGTCACTCCATTAAGGTAGACCTAGATTACGTTTGGTAAAACAAACCCAAACATTCAATTTAGTGCCATTGAAAGTGTTTCATGACATATTGGGTTAATTTTAGGTCTATTTTTATAATTAAGCTACCAAAGTTAACTAGTGTAATGTATTTGACTTCTAATTTATGGAGTTAAATCATGATAGGTGGAATATTACCACTGAGGACGTTATGTTTATAAGAACCGAATACAAGAAACGGAAAAATATTAAGTTTAGAGTTATACATCTTCCTGTTGAGGATCACTTTTATTAGAGGTGTGATCGGTTTGGTTTTTAGCCTTAACCAAAATCAATATTTCTGTCTTCGTTTTTTAAAACCGATCTATTAGTCAGTTTGGTTTTTTTTTATAAACTGAAAAACTATGGGCTAAATCCTTTTAACATAGAATAAGAAGTTTAATTTTCTCTACATAAAACATCAAAGTCCAGTACTGTTATCAAAGGATTTAGAGAATGTAGACAATGCTGTACATGCTTTCATATATTTCTTTTATGTGCTTTATATGTCTCTATCAATGTTTTGAAAATCAGACCGGCCGGTCAGACCAGAGAACTGGACCGGTCCAGTTAGAAGGGTTGGAACAGTTTTTGGACTAACCGGCAGGACAAGCTAGTGGCACGGTAGTCGAACCGAAAAACCGATGGTTGAACCAGTTTTTTATTTATGATGTTTTTACTTATATATTTTCTTTATAAATATAAATATTTACCTATTAAAAACCATCAGGTTCTTAAATCCGGTTCTTAAAACCGAACCGACCGATCCAACCAGTCCGACTTCTAACCGGTAAGAAGCTCGGTTCAAAGTCCAATTCCAATTCGGTTCCTAAAACATTGGTTCGTATGGTTTTTACTTAAATTGGCATTTTTGTTGTTTATTTCACACAAGAAACATGATAGTTATCAAATATAGTTGCTAAAGTCACTAGTTTTATTCGTATGACAAAGATTAGCGGCTAATTAATCAAATGCAATGCAACATACAACTATTAACCACTAACGGAAATGTGACTGCATCTATCTGATAACCAACACTACATCTCTACCAAGATTTTCACTCTCTACATCAAACATAGAACCACAACAGGAACTAACCCGACTCATTGACCCGCCCGGAACCAACCCGGTCCATCAGCCGATCCACATTTTCACTCTGTCTACAACGCGAATACAAAAGGCTACAAAACATGAACCTTGATTTCAACTTCTACAATTGCAAAGCTAAATCGGGTTGTTGAGAATCAACCAACATACCGGTCGATTGTCTCACGGGTGAACCGATCGATTGATACCCGATATTAAGATCCGGTGGTCGGGATTCTTGTTTCGGTCTCGGCTGTTGCATTTGAGGCGGGACCCCATTCCAACCCGACTGCACCTGAAACTGCGAAAGATTCTCGGTTGTAACCATTTGAGGAAACCCAACGTTTCGGTTCTGGAGTTCACCATCGTTGACCGGTCTAACCGGCTGTTGGTAAGCGTTATATTCTCCACGAAAACGTGTAACTTGAGGTTGTTGACGGTCACGAGTCGAGTTGTATAATGAATCCGCGGATATGTGTTGTTTTTGGTGGTTTTGGTTTTCCGGTAACGGTGGTTTGATGACACCTCCGGTGGCGGCACCGCCTAATGACATCCATGTGTGAGCGGCGGTTAAAGCGACATTGTTGGACTCGTTTTTTGACCCAAAATTAAAACCGTTTAAATTGTTCTGTTGAAGTTGACTTTTTTGGGATAACATTTTCATCATTTGAACCGGGTCACTGAGACCATCGATAGGAACCATTCTGTTACAGTCCAGACCAACTGGTTTACTCGGTTTCCCAGGGGCAAATCCGTCATTGTAACTGTTCGGGTGATTAAAAGAGCCAAAAGACGCAAGATTTCCGTTCCTTGAAACAGGTTTTGATGGAATATCAGAAGCATTAGAAATTGGTCTTTTCGCAACAAATTCAGCTCCAGGGGCAAATCCGTCATTGTTACTGTTCGGGTGCTTAAAAGATCCCAAAGACGCAAAATTTCCGTTTCTTGAAACAGGATTCGATGGAATATCAGAAGCATTAGAAACCGGAGCTCCAGGGCCAAATCCGTCATTGTTATTGTTTGTGTGCGTAAACGAGCCCAAAGACGCAAGATTTCCGTTTCTTGAAACAGGTTTTGATGAAACATCAGAAGCATTAGAAATCAGTCTTTTTGCAACAAAATCAGACCCAGGGGCAAATCCGTCATTGTTACTATTTGGGTGCTTAAAAGAACCCGAAGACGCAAGATTTGCGTTTCTTGAAACAGGATTCGACGGAATATCAGAAGCATTAGAAGCTGGTCTTTTTGAAACAAAATCAACCACAGGGGCAAAACCGTCATTATTACTTTTTGGGTGCGTAAACGAGCCCATAGACGCAAAATTTCCGTTTCTTGAAAGGGGATTAGTTGAAACACCAGAATCATTAAAAATTGGACTTTTTGAATCAAAATCAGCCCCAGGGACAAATCCGTCATTATTACTGTTCGGGTGATTGAACGAGCCCAAAGACGCAAGATTTCCGTTTTTTGAAACAGGTTTTGATGGAATATCAGAAGCATCAGAAATCGGTCTTTTCATAACAAAATCAGCTCTGGGGGAAAACCCGTCACCGTTACTGTTTGGATCCGTATTCGAGTGCGTAAACGAGCCCAAAGACGCAAGATTTCCCTTTCTTGCAACAGGTTCTGATGAAATATCAGAAGCATTAGAAACCGTTTTTCTCACAACAAAATCAACCCCAGGGGCAAATCCGTCATTGTTACCCGGTCTTTTCGCAACAAAATCAGCTCCAGGGGCAAATCCGTCATTGTTACCGTTCGGGTGCCTAAAAGACCCCAAAGAGGCAAGATTTCGGTTTCTTGAAACAGGTTTTAATGAGATATCAGAAGCATTAGAAACCGGTCTTCTCACACCAAAATCAGACCCAGGGGCAAATCCGTCATTCTTACTGTTCGGGTGCGTAAACGAGCCCAAAGACGCAAGATTTCCGTTACAGTTATCGGGTCTCGTAAAGTTTCTGGAAAAGTTCTGCTGCACAAGATTCGAACCAGAAAATAGTAAATTTCTTGGGCTCGCGCTTGGATTCGGGTTTCGGGTCGGATCTTTACGCGGTTCTCTAGGAGACTCTTGCTTAAAGGAGAACCCAGGGCTAAAACCGTCATTTGCCTCTTTCACATCAACATGGAATTTAGAAACATGAGAAGCTTTTATGTTGTTATTAAAATCGGAACTAATCTTGAAATGCGCGAGAAAACTGGGTTCGTTTAAGGTACGGTTTTCGGGTACTAATATGGGAGTTGGAAGTGGTTCATATTCACCAACCCAACCGGGCCCGAATTTGACATCTTCGGGTAAAGCTTGTTTGATTAAGTGAGATGCAATTTTCCATGCAACAGGCCCCAGAGTTGCAGCGAAACGGGCCAAACTTCTCGCATAAGAATGATCCACATGAAGCCCAACCTGATTTCCAAAAATAACAAACCTTTTAAAATTGATTATAATATTGAATAACTAGAATCAGATAATCATTTATAATATTAGTTATAAACATATAACTACATGCAACTAGTATCTATATATAGGTATACTTATCTATTTGGAATTTGGAATAATTTGTATACTACACTTGTTTCCTTATTTCTATCACTTCAATTGAATTTTACGCATCAATATTGAATATATTTTTAGTTTAATTACTATTTCTAACCAAGTACGAATTCACATTCTTTTTTCGAATTCGAATTGAACTCGAATACAATTTGAAATTTACAAAATTCGACTTATTCGATTCCAATAAAACGAGTACTGGACCCCCAACCAGAAGCAGAATTGGTTTACCAAACACTACAAACTAATTATTGTCATTTCATGTTGCAGTAGTAACATAAATTTAATTCCAAAATACAGAGCACAAGTTAATACACCCAATTAAATATTAAAGATACTTACAGGAATAAATTGCTTGCTTTCATCCTTGAATGTTGAAAGAACAGAGTCTGAATCGGTTACTGGTTCAAGAGATATGTTGTATGTTGCGCGCCGATTTTCATCTTGTATTAATTGTTTTCTTTCATGTTTAGAAATTAAATCTTTCCCTGAATAAACAAGTTAGTGTAAATATATGTAGGCAATACTAATAAAAATAACAAAAAAGGAAAAAAAAACAAAAAACAAAAAAAAACAAAACTATCTATAATTTTTAAAAGAATTATCATTTCTTAAATAATAATATCGGATACTAATTATTCAACATCACATGACAAAAATTTACAAAATAACAAATAAGATGTCACATAAGCACTTTAACTTAATAAGCAATTTAGAGTCAATATGTGTAGACACCAGTACAATAAAAACCACCTACAAGTTTAAGAAAATATATCATAAAATAAATATCAACTTTTTTTTGAACCGCATGGAATATTATTAATCAAACACACACTAGCAAGTTGCTATAATGTGGTAAAACACCATGTTACATCAAAGTAGATAATTATTAACTATTATTTGACATATACTTAGTTGCTAAAACTGGTAACAAAATGTAAGTTGGTTCCAATTTATGCAGTAATTTAAGTCAGTTACTAAAATATTGAAAACGTAAAATTCATTTCTGTTTGTACATTTTTCTATTTTCAAAATTCCATTAAAATAGAGCATTTTGATTACGTAGTTTGACCCTATAGACATAAAATAGTGTGACAATTATGTTGATATAGTATGCCATTGTAACCGTTTCAATCTTCAAACTGTTAACACAAAACATAATCTTTTAACACAAAAATCTTTACAAAGCATGATAACATTTTTAAAAAAAAAGAGAATTTTTTGCAGAAAAATGTTACCTGTTAGTGGTTCTTGATCTTGGTCAAGGTTGTTATCACCTAATGAACAATTTTCAGCAATAAAAGTTTCACCAATAATTGGTCTGACTAATGTCTGACCACATGAACCATCTGGGATTTCTCTGGTTCCAACGGTTGCACCAGAGAAGGTTTCGGCCCCAACCAGTTCTGCTTCAGGGTCAGGTGCGGTGCAGTCTATTGACTTGTTTAACTGCTTTTTAGGCAGTGAGAAATTCGGTGCGGTTTTGTGGTCTGGTTTGAGTTCTTTTTCAGATAGATCTGTATTCGCCTTTAATTTCTGGAATTTCATTTTCGCCAGTTCTTGAATAGAGCTTGCCTTACCAAATTATTAGAATGGTGAGATCAATATATATTGAACAAGATTGATTAAATATATATATATAAGAAAATAATTTAAATATCCTAAGTTAATACCTGTTTATAGTAAACTGTATCTGGTGCATTGTATTGCATTGCATTTGTGCAAATCAAAAACACATCACTCTGCATTTAAGACAAACACATGTAACAATGACATTAAAAGAGAGAACAATGAGAAGATAATAGAGTAATTGGACATAAACAAATGCAGCATTGAAGAATAAATTAACTCCATAAGAACTCCAAATAAAATACGAGGTAAGTAACAAAGTTTCAAAAGTATTTTAATAAGATCACTCAAGTTTAAAAAGTGTTTCTATTAAGTCACTCAACTTCCATGTTTTATTTTAATTATGGGTTTTAACATGCTTTTTTTGTATGATTTTTTTTTTTTTGTTTCAATTAGGAATTATTTTTTTCTTTTTTTGATGCTAATATAGAGTGATGACATGAATTTTAGGTTTTCTTTTCTATGTTTAATACAATTAACATGTTTTTTTAATAAAAAATACATACGTTAGAAAATCCAATCCCCAGATATTATCTTACATTACTTTCTTGAAAGAAACAAAATCTGATGATGGTCAGATACGAAGGTTTAGTGAACCAATTTGGGTCAAAGATGCATGAGTGACCTAATTAGAACACTTTTGAAACTTGGTTTGAAACTTGGTTACTATTCTATGACATTTTCCCAATAAAATACTTCCAAACTATTAAGGAAAAAGAAAACTAACTAACCTCAAATTCTTTCAAAGATAAATACAATCCTTTTGCAAGCTTTTTTCTCACAGTAGCAAAGTCCATCGGATGTTTGATGACATCATGATAATCTGGAAGCTGAGAAGAAACATGAAATTGCCAATTATATGATTAGATGATTATAATCAGAGTTTCAAGAAAATAAAAATCCAGAGTAACACAAAGCTACCTCATCAGGATCAACAGGCGCAGAATAAACACCATAAATATCTTTTCTGTCACAATTAATCCACCGCAATGTTATACTTTAAAAAAAAAACCTTTACAAAAAATTAACATAGTTTTAGATACTTAAACATGTAAACCATTAATACTCACTTTTGAAGTTTATCAAGAATCAATTCAAGAGTCTTTTTGTCTGGCATAGGTACCCTCTTTGGGAAATCTGAAATTGTCCCTAAATAATATCCCAATTAACAGTTAGTAACAAATTAGAGTAATGTTGAAGCAAAAGTCATGAACAAACCCGATTTAACTAACCACAATCGAAATCTGACCCGCCTACTTCTTCTTCTTCTTCTTCCACTTCATCTTCATCGTTTTCATCTTCATCGGATTCTCGTCTTCTAATCTGCCAAAATGTTAGATGTAAACGTAATTTGAAGCATAAAAAGTAACCATAAAGAACAACATTTACTTAAATATGTCTATATATAGTTATATAGTTAGTTTGCAAATTGTAGGATGCAGAGACCTATACATACAGAATGCAGTCTGTGTGACACAAAATCAGAGACAGAGAGAGTGATGTAGAGAGAGAGAGAGAGTAAAAAAGAGTGTTTTAGAGAGAGAAATGTAGGCAACGTGATTGGATTCTGTGTGAGATTGTGTGGGGGTAGTTTATGACAGTTACTCGACCGTTACAATCAATACAATCTCCCCTTTCGTAAACACACACACACAAACATGGCGTTTGAACATTAAAAACACACAATGCCTAATTTTATCTTCATCGATAAGCAACTGTAGCAAATTAGCTATTAGTAATTTAGTATCTGAAATTGGATCATGACTTGTTTCATGTCCAATTGCTCAAAGTTTTTTAATAGCTAACAAGCATTTAAATACAACTGTCATGTACACACTATCCCCAAAATCCTCATACGCTACAAGCCATCTGGTATCCAATTGACCAATTACCTCTTCGATTTCATCATATTCGTCATCGCGGTCGAGTTTCCGTTTCTTCGAACGCTTCCGATTGTAATCCTCATCGTCGTCGTCCTCCGATGAAAACGACGACGGCGCGTGTGACACGCGCCTGTTTGAAATAGAATCATCAGTAAACATCAACAGCCTAATTTTCTTCTCTCTCCTTCCTCTGTCATCATCTTCGTCATCGTCATCTACATAATCATCAACATCAAAGTTGTACCTGACATTCCGGCGTCTCCGGGTACTCCGGCGGTCCACCGGTGACGGCGGAGCAAGCTGAGAGCTCCGGGAAGCTCGATCTATGTTAGATGGTCTTCCTCTCCTCTTCCTCCTCACGATCTGACCCATTTCTTCGGCTCCAAGCTTGGTTTCTCTCTCTTCTCACTCGGTGTCTGGATGTTTCTCTCTCTTCTTTTACTAGTGCCGTAGTACAGAGTATTATTTCCTAGGTGTCCCAAACCTTTGTCCGAGCCTTAGGTTTGTGTTTGAAACCAAAACGTTATTTGTCTTTTTATTGATATAAGTTTGAATTTTACCGATAATAATTATTGTGACCACGACAATATCACAAACGTCGATACTTGTATTTTATTTTTCTCACCCTCGAAAACACATCTTTATGGTAAAATCCTTTTACCCAAAACCTAAAATTATGTGTTAAGTAGAATTTGTATTCAAAACATGTTAGTTTTAAAAGTCTTAGCTATATCATTCTGATCACTTAATATTGAAATTAGTGGTAAATTTTTTAGTAAGACTTCAATCTAATACCTACCATATGATAAGTCAAGGGTATCGTTAACATATAATAACTCTATATGTCATTTGGTTTATTTTTTGTTTTAACGTATAACCTTTTAGTTGTATGATTCCTCTTTACCATCATGTCTCAACTAGGCATGCAAACGAATCGAAAGTTTGTGAATTGTTTGGTGAGAAATTTCGTTTATGTTAATGAACCCAAACAAAAAAATAATTTGTTCATTTAAATAAACAAACGAACATAAATACACAAAATGTCTGTTTAGTTATATTCATGAACTGTTTGGTTATGTTCATTTATGTTTGTGTCCATTGAACAATTTAGTTTTTATTAATAATATATAAATATAACTAAAATACAAATTCGCCTTTCGTCAGCTTTGTTTGACAGTTTCATTTATATTTTTTACTTATATTCATTTGTGTTCATTTATGTTATACGATCGTTTGTGTTCATTTAGATTCGTGAACTGTTCGTTTAACTTATTAACTAAAGAACACGAACTGAGCGTGAATATGTCATTTCCTTAATAAACTAACACGAACACAAAATGTGTTTGTGTTATATGCTCATATTCCTTTAAAAGTTCGATGAACAAACGCAAACACGCATATTTTCATGTTCGTTCAGTTCATTTACAAGCCTACTCTAAAACATCACCTCTTATATTAAAACATTTCAATTTAACCGTTAAAAAATATATTGAAACATTTAGCTGGTAGTTAATTATAGTAGAATGTTAAAATGATACCATTTTCGAGTGTTTAATGGTTTAATTCTTATTAGGCTATGTGCGATAGTTGCTTAAAAAGCTTAACCACATTGCTACATAAGCACCATGTAAACGGAGTGAGTGGGAGCAAAAAAAAGGTGTATAATAAGGTTTGATCATTAAGTGAGTTATCAACGGAAAAAAGAATAATGACGTGTGATGTTATTTTCGATTGAAAATCAAAATAAAAATTGTCTTAATCTTCATCATCAAGTGAACATGTTACCTTTTTTCTTCAATAATTGATGGTCGCACCGTATATGTAATGGTGGAATGGTTTGATGATGGTGTGACCAAGTGTAATATTTAATAATTACTTGGTGGTAATGCCTCATTAGGAGGGTTGAGTAGTATTTTGGGTACCCGAGAAAACCCGATTAACAAAAACAACAAAAACCCATAAACTGTACCTGTTTTGGTGTTTGGACTTGGGAATTTACAAAACTCGGGATCAGTACAAGTAGCAGGTAATGAGCCCAAGACCGACTTATAGATAGAAAATACTGTCCCTAGCCCGGTTTTCGGGTTAGTGGGTTTTCTATAGAAGTTCATATTTCAAAAAAAAAAAAAAAAGCTAGAAAATAAAGCCATAGGTACTTACTCATCATGGCCCACCAGTCCACCTAACATCAAATTCACTTTTTTAGGCCTATGGTATGTTTTTTTTTTTGAACGGGAAGCTAACCTACTCCTAATTTCACCTTAAATATTTATACTTGTATGGGTTCTAACCCAGGACCTCCCCCGTAATAGTGCTCCTAAAGGCAAAACCCCTGCCATTGGGCCACCAAACCCAACGGTATGTGAGTCGGACTCATGAGCTACTCATGCTCATTGCTCTCCCTTTTCTTTGAGCACGCCCATGTCTTGAGCGCGTAATGAATTTGTATTAAATTTTAGTTATAGCCAATCACACCATTGACAACCAAAAATAATCAATGAGAAAAAACTCCCATTCACTAAACCCACATTAGGCTTGGTGTAGTGGTGGTGGTTCGGGGCGTGGAGGGGGCGTCGACGCCGCTCAACACCGTGCCGGCGGGGCGTGGCCGGGGGCGTTGGAGACCACGGCGTGGAGATTTCAATGGGCGTGAAGGGGGAGAGGAAGAAGAAAAGCAGCCGTTGGGGAGGGTTTCGTGGGCCCCATTTGAGATGTTACACCCATTTAACCTATTATCTCTCCACCACTCACTACTACATTCATTTTTCATCACCCCTTCTCTCTTCTGCGTGGTACTGACGCGTCATAACCTACCTCTTCTCCACCCCCAAACCACTACGCATGGTCTTAGTGAGTATGGATAGTTATCAATGCACTTATATTGTTTGAAGGTTTATAGTTAATTAATATATCCTAGGATGGTTTTTTTTAATGACTGTATACTCCACCAGGTCTACGTTAGAAGCTATTAAATGACCTTTAAGCAAATAGAAAATCTAGTTTGAATTTTATTTTCAAGTAGGTGTCCATCTCTTTAATAACCAAATTTGATCATGATTTTGATGAGTTAGACCCTAACTCCATCAAAAGTAAAAAAATAAACTAACTTTTGAACTTCTATTCTAACTCCTATATTATCCGAACTTCTTCATCCTTAATGATCAAGAGAGACACTTATTATGGGGAACACATGTTTCGTTTTCCACATTATCTCCAATAAAAAACAATAAGAACCAAAACACAATAATCAAATGATTTTCAATAAGGCGTGACCATTCTTGTTACTTTACAGCGATTGAACGTATAGGGAATCAATGGGTTTTTTCCCAGATGTGGTATCCACAAATTCAGTTTTTAGGTTTACATATATACACAATAACCGTTTAACTAATCACTTTTGCATAATAGACCCTGAAATTAACTTATCGATAATTATATATCTTACCCATAACTTTCAATCAAAGTTTGTTAACAATTATGAGGATAACGTATTCCGGTATTTAATCAAACTTGTTTAATAGTTTTGAGAAGCTCACACTTTCTCTTATTGATAGGTATTTGAAATGTATTCCGGTTATTAATATTGGAGTCTGGAAAATCTTTAGAGTTACGTTTTTGCTTATAGAATTGAATATGTTAACTTTTTAAAATTGAACATATCTGATCTTTAACAGTTAAGAAGACAAAATTAAAATGAAAATAACAATAATATTGTTAATTATTCATTTATCAATAAGATATGTTTGTAGAAATCTATACGTATGACCTAAGATAAAATCAAAATTGTAAAATTTTCTGTCTAATAATAAATACAATAACTTGAGTTAATGTTTGTTGGTTTTCAAATGCATTTACCATGGATTTTTAACAACAGTGTTTATACTTTTCCCGTCTTCGACGATCTCAATAAGAAAACACCACCACCCTTCGTCTATGATACGATAGATAAAATTAAATTAAAAAAACATAAAGATATTTTTGTAGTTGGGATGCATTAATGATAGGTCTGAGATTGAGATGATTCTTCTGAATGAACGATAAATTGATCATATTGGTGGGTCCAAATCCCATTAAAGTTTTCGGGTTCATTTGAGGTCTGGTTCCACGTGACTACCATCGCCCAACCATCGGCTGACACGTAATAACGCGGTGATAAAAAGTTTTAAAGTAAAGTTTCATCAACCCCCTTTTTCTTTTAACATAAAGTAAATTATTTTTAAGACGTTGGGATGTAACGTAGAGTATCAGAATCAATAGATAGTGTATTAGTGTGTTTAAATCATATATCAAAAAAACTCTAAAATACGTTGGAGGTATTATTTTCGTGTTGTGATTTGGTATTTTCTCAACTTTAACTTCAATGTTTAAATATTGACAATTGTGTCATTGTTGTTTCATGTTAATTGTCACTCCAGTATAATGATATAACGCTGTTATAAAAATGCGTTTCTTGAGATATATTTTAGTCCTTTAAACTAAGGGTCTGACTGAGTATGATCTGACTGCGTCAGAAGCTGACCCAGTTAGAAGTTCTGACTGGGTCTGCATCTGACTGAAACTTGGCTGTTTGATTCTGTATCTGA
>WOUH02000031.1:8251002-8270587 GCA_009936405.2 Stevia rebaudiana
CCACGAGATCCTCCCCGGAAGGCATTGTGGCGGTGATTCACCTCTACTTAGCACCACTTGATCTGAGCACCGCAAGGCATTGTGACGTGAGGGTTGTAATACCATTTTTAATGATTCATCCTTTGGTTATATGTTTTTTGCATAGGTAAAAATAAGAGTTTTGTCAACATATAATAGATTTGAATAATAGATAAGTTGGACGTTAACCACTAACCAATTATGACCTCAGAACGCTCTCAAAGCATGTGGAGGCTGAAAGTAGAGTTTTGTATAGGTTAAAAGGGTTTTAAATCTTAAACTAGACCGGTTATTTCTACACTAGTCGGTTTCGAGTCAAGTTCACACGCTGTTAGGTATGAATATATGACAAAATCAGGATCAAACTGAGTAGGATATCAAACAATTTTCAGATTAGGTGGATATTGTTTTGAACCGTGTTGAAAGAGTTGAGTCAAGGCAGGTTTGAGTGATAGATCAAAAAAGGTTAGGATCGAAATAATCCCTATTAAACTGTTCAAACAGCCAAAGGGGCATTGCCCTGGTGGTACCTCAGACACACTTATCAAGTGAGAGGTCATAGGTTTGAAACCTCTTAAAGCAAAAATTGGGTTGAGGGAGGTTAGGGGGTTTTCCTGCACAACAAGTTTTCTCCTGCGGTAGTTCAGGGTTGGGGGCGTCCCTAGATACCAGGTACGTTGCCAACTTTGCTATCGAGAGACGGGCTTGAGGCGTCTCTAGATACTGTTCAAAAAACAAAAACTTAATTAATACACTTTTATTTTAATTAATTAAAAAAAAAATTGTTACTTGTTTAGAGTTCTATAAAGTTTGGTTGTTACCAAACTCAAGGTTAGTACTTAGTAAATGTCACAATTTCAAACGAGTTTTTTTTTTTTTTTCCTGAATACTTAAATGTTTAGACAAAATATTTTTAATCTTACCAAGTAGGCTGTAAACAAACTGCACATAAACAATCACTTCGTAAACCGTTTGACGAGAAGTTCGTTTATGTTCGTTCGTTTAATATATGAACGAACAGTCGGACATGAACAAAAAGTTTTGTTCTTTTCGTTAAATAAATAGATGAACAAATGTCACGTAATGTGTTCATTTATGGGTGTTTGTTTATGTCATTCACTAAACCTGTTTTAAATTTAAATTTTTTAGAATTTAGTTTATTACAATAAATTTTGATGTTTAAGCTGATTACGTTTGATGTGCAGGATTCCATGATTAAAAATATTGATATTTATTTTTCAAATAGTATATGTGTTCGTTTGCGAACCGTTCATGAACACATATAGTACTTAATGAACGGATACAAACAAGATAAATTCTTAACGAACGAACAAGAACAAGGCTCGTTCATGTTCATTCGCTTCGTTTACAACCCTACTATGAAATATTTGTTTTCCCAGGCTCATTCATGGCATGTCCTCTTTAACTTTGATCGGGGCATGGACGGTTCAAGTCGGTGTTAGTATTTTAGTCATGTGTTTAAATTAGATTATGAAACAAGTTTTGCAATTGAAAGTCTTGGTACTTTGGCAGTAGAGTAATGGTTGTAGAATAGACAAAGGATGGAATATTTTTTTTATTGCTTTTCCATAAAAGTAACTAGATTTTGACATTTTTATATAATTACAGAAATATGAATTTTTAAAGTATATATACTTTTGGTCCCTTCAAAACAAAAGGTAGTACATTTTGAACCTTACTACATCTACTTATATAAGTATTTTTATAAGAACAACGACTACAACCTGAAATCCAAATCTTCAACTCACATCCATTAATGAATTTTTGCATAACATATCCTATGCATGCATGTAGAGAACTTTTTTAAAAGGACAATGGTCACCGAACATTTGGTTAACGGTGATCACATCATATATGATCGATGACCATGACGTTTTTCTGTCTATTTAATCACGATTTCAAAACAGGATTTACAGGTTACAATTGTAAAATAACAAATTACAAGAGTCAGAAATGTAACATAAGATGATAGGAAGGAAAAGGGAGATGAATCGGTGATACGAAAGTGCATATTTAACAAACCATGATGGTGAAATGTGGTGGCATAAGTCATCAAACACGCCTAAAATTAGAAAATTTTACCTCACTGTACCACACAAGTTGGTCATTTGAATTGAGCATTTGTTATAGTATCCCCACAAACCAAATTCAAGATTTTAGCATCTCCAATAGAATATAGCAAAACCTAAGGCACAAAACAAAGCATATGTTCCATTTTATTCCTAGAACTAGAATAGGTTCCTAAAGTAAACTTCTTTGTTAAAAATTTTATATTCAATATTTCCTAGGCGTTAAATATACTATAAACTACATAAAATATTCTCTCAAGTTGGACAACAGACGAAGATGACTTATGAAAAAAAATCAGGGTTGCGCATGAAACTAGCTGAGAAGACGAAGACGTTTCAACAAGGAAATGAGGTGTCCAAGGGGTATTTTTGTCATTCAAATTTTTTACATTCTATTTCATGTTATAAATTTATACACAAAACACACTATAATTCCAATTTATAGAGTTCAAATTCTAATTCCATTCTAAATCAAATCAAGCTCTAATTCTAAATATTTTTAAAAAATTTTAAGAACCAAAATTTCCTTACTCTCAAACTTCTTTTTATGCTAAAGTCCTTTGCTTTAGTTACATTGTTTTAAATAAAAGTTTTATACCAACTGAATTCGTCTTTCAACAATTTAATAGTTTAAAACAAAAAACTTTTTATTTGTATTTTTTGAATTAGGGGTCTCTTAAATTAGTCCTCTCTTGACTCTATCAATAATTGTGTTGCGATTTACCGAATACGGCTGTTGTAGATAAATAAAAGTATTATAATGTTCAAAAAGTTCTCTAAATAAATGGTTACAAAAAAATTTCTTCTTTTATTCTTATCAAATTATCAGTTTAGAGTTTTTGTAACTAGCATAGCCAATAAATCTTACTTATATATACGTATTTGTAAATTGTAAGATTCAAGAAAAATGAGATGTAGACACATCTTGCGTATATTCTTTACACCCAACTTTAGTATCGATAAATGGTCTAAATAAGCAATCCAAAACGACAACTCATGCAACATAAAATGTAACAAAACAAAACAATACAAGTAGCTATTTTATAAACCACATATACCAAAACAAAATCATGCAAGTAGTCGTCACTCACATAAAACTTGCATAGTGAACCTTTTAATCAAAGCAAACCAAATATTGTGAAGATACTACCATTATTTTACGGTTGTAGACTTATGCAAAACATTGGAAAAAAAAACTAAAACAAAATATTTGTGACATTCATTGCATGTAATGAAAATGGAAATTGATCACGGGCCACGTCTCGTGGTGAAACAAAAACAACCAGCGGCTTGATCTTCAGGTATCATCCCGCCACCTTTGCTTGTATCTATCGCCTCCAACAAACTCACGACCTCATCCATCTCGGGTCTCTTATCGGGATTTGCATCCCAACATTTTCTTAAAATGTTTGCAAATGAACTCGGGCAACATTTGGGAATGTCGGGGCGCAAATTCTGTAATAATAAAATTACAAAATTACTTTTTTACAGCAATTTAATCTACTTACTAGTACTACAAAATATTTTTTTTATTCATACAACCTCTTTATGTATTTTATCGAAAGATTTCGATTATTATTGTAATGATATTGCTTTTTAAAAATTATAACTAGCGTTGTAGTTATAATGTTATCCAACGAACAAAAAGGTGTTAATAATCTTAATAATAAACTCAACTAATGAGTGATATGATACCAAGGTTGGAGAAGGCGCTGCCTAGGCGGTGAGGTACTGCCTAGGGATTAATCGGGATTAGTCGAAACTAGGCGGATTGGAATTTTATATGTAATTTTTTAAAATTATATACAGATATTAATATATATATACAAAATTTATATAAAATATATAAAAATAGTTATATTTTTATAAATACTTAGAAGGTTTTGACCAATTTTAATAGATTTTAGCTAATTTTAATTGATTTTACCCAAAACTTGACCAACTTTATCCAAAATTTGACAAATTTTGACTTTTTTAACCAATTTTGACTGATTTTTTGAGGATTTTGACCGAATTCTGTCCGCCTAGACCCGCCTAGGTCTGCCTAGACCCGACTAGGTCCGCCTAGCGCCTAGACAGCCGCCTAGGCCAAAATCGAGGCGTCTGGAGGCCGTCTAGGCCGATTTTTACAACACTGCTCCTTAATGAACACTTCACTTTTACAAGGGTAGTTCGGGTAACTTGCATGTTTCAACTCCTAGGATTATGTGTGTGTGCAACTAGTTGTATACTTTCCATTGAAGTTTGTGATGCCCTCATATTTCCACTTTTGTGTTGTTTCATTTCTTTATTTCTCTTTCCTGAATTAATAATTTCACAGTATTTTCTATCTCAATTTTGTTACATTTAACTACTTAAGTGTTAACGTTAGATTTGACTAGTGTTCAAACGCCTTTAATCGATTTACCCTTTAAATTTTTAATTCTTTTTCAAGCAGTTTAACCTTTATTTTTTATTTCTTCTTCTAGGGGCAAGTCTTGAAGCAATGGTAGAAAATGTTGTCATGTTTTTACAAAAATGCAAGATAAGATTGTGTACATCAGACTCAAGTTGATCCTACACTCTTTGAACCCCATGCATGCGAGAGCCTCCTGCGTTGAAGGAGACGCAAGCTCGAGCTGTAAGAAGGTACCAAAAGAAGAACTGGAAAACTATGTAATTAGGTGGAAAACTATGAAAGCAACAATTAAGATTAGGGGGTTGATTGCTAGAAATAATCTTGATTATGGTAACAGTGGTATTTTAGGAATATAACTGTTAATATGTAATTAGGTGGTCAGTGGGTCATGTAAGTAGCAAAATAACATCCATAACACATTAACACATACAACATAAAGTATTGAAACATATAACATATAACAATACTTGTTACAATAATACAATACACCCAAAAGTACAAGTGTACAAACATCAAGGTGGTATAAATACAACAAAGAGACATGCAGAAGAAATTGTGATATTAGCTACAATGTGAAAAGTTAGTAATGCATTTCTGTATACTTTCTAAATAATTCCAAAAACTAAGTTAGCTAACATTTTATCTTGGAGTGATATTCATATATGAAAATAAGTTCGCCCAACGAGGTCTAATAAGTTAGCATATGTTAAGTACATGAGTTATTTACCTCCTAAAGTGAGTAATTATTCGTTCATGCTAGTTCGGTTGGACTGTAGTAGATAGCTCATAAGGCTGCATTCTTCTATCTATAAATAAACCAAAAAAAAAAAAAACATATTTTAAACTTACACTATGTCATGGAGGTGACAATTTCAGTCCACTTTATTTACAAATGGACCATTGGGTGGGGTTTTGTTTTATCTTTAACTACTCAAATGAGTTATATAAAAAATAGCTTAAAGGAAAACTTATCAAACTGTTTAACACGTTGTAACTTACCCAACGTGTTGTTAAAATGAATATAGAACATTCCAATTTTCTCAAGTCTTTTCATTGTTTTGACATTGTATATTTATTATTACATAGTGAACCCATGGTAAGAATTTTAAAGTTGATATCGGGTTGGACCCGCCAACCCGTGAACACGAACCGTTTAATATCCATAGTGAACCTATGGTAAGAATTACTTGTTTTGACATGTTGGTCGAAATTGTCTCCCCTCTATTATAACTCTAACCAAATTCAAGTTATACCTATATGAAAGAATGTTATATTTCAAGTAATAAAATTTAAATGGTCTTACATGTAAAGGAGCTATAGATACCAAAAAGATTTCACATTCATCAAGAAGAGCTCTTTCATGTAATACTAAATTGGCAAGTTCAGAAGCCAGAAAATGTGTTTTGTCCAACTGCAATAAACCAATGATCTCACACGGGTCAAAATCATAAATAGTTGGATAAGAAGAACATATCAGATTGTTTGAAAGTCATCATAGTCTAAATAATGCATGCTATACAGCTTCCAAATTTTATTTATTTATTTTATGAAAGCTTTACACTATGGGTGTTATAATACTTTATTTTATAATCATCTGATTAACATATTTACTAATTAAATAAAAAAAATTGACTTGTAAAATAGATATTTTGGAAATGGATCCAAGGTTTAATGTTCATAGTACAAATTAATCTTGCTCAATAAACCATAAAATAGAAGCTCAATAAACCATAAAATAGACATTTATATGCAATATTTTTTAAAAAAATCTTACCTTTGATATTGTTGACTGTACACAGGATATTGTTGCATGTAGTACTTGGATTATTGAAAAGACAATCAACTTCAAACCTTTAATATCTACCTGTAATTTATAAGTTGATCGTTACTCAATATATAAAAATGGCATAAATAACATTTATGGAAATGACATACCTTTACCCCTCCTGTAACAGGAAGTGAAAGACTTCTTGCTTGTAGATCATTAGTGGTTGCAAATAAAGCAGATTCATGATCCTTTTGAATTAAACCCCACTCATCAATATATGCCATCTGAACAATATGATAACACAATGATATATAACAAAGATTTAATATAAAGGAACAAATAATAATTGGAGGAGCAGAATAAGCATAATAAGTATTTTCTAATTTAGGTCACGTGTAAGGCATTCAATTGTAGGTTGACCTGCTTCATAGACCCATTGGTGAGTTAAAACAGGAAGTTGTTGCAGGTTGATTTCCAAACTTTTATAAACCGGAAGATCAATGGAAAAACATTGCATTCATTCTTGTGATTCTGGTGGTCTTCCTCTTCGGGACAGATCTGATCTTATATCTTATCAAGGATTGCGTGTAAACTGATTGCCGTTATCTCCTCCTGATTAGTCATAGTTTGCGGGATGATTTCTTGTTGATCATGCTCAATTGACTCCTCAAACGAGAATCTTCCTTGTCATCCATCCAAGACTTAATCGGTAGGATATCGTCCTTCAAGTCTAATACGGAGTCTAATCGGGCCGCAATTTTGTTAACGGGCAGCGATTCATCTCATTTTAGCATGGAATCTGGATTCGACGCAATTGCCATTGATTGGGTTGTGTCATCAAAGCTCCATCTCCCTGATCGGTTGGTGCTTGAATCTGGAAATGGAATTTGAATGCGCCATCTCATTTCTTCAATTGTTGAATTAAAAACCCAATTCGAGATCCAATTACAAGGTTTGTAACCCCTAATTTGATAATAGTGCAGAAAACAACTACTTAAACTAGAATTAAGGTGGGAACAATTACGGATTGAGATCCCCAATTCACTTTGGGCGGGAACAGAGATCACGTATTTTCTGGTTTGGTTTAAGCTGCTTTCATAGCAAACTACCTAAATCACGTTTTTACAAAGATAGATATTACTATTATAATAATGTTTTTCTGTAACCACAATATTTTCAAAATGGGGCCTGATTCAAGTTTCTTGTCTTCTCCTATACTTCACATAGAAAAAAATTGTTTACATGATAATGAAACTAAGGTAATTATACAGAAATTACAGTTCATCTACATCAATAAAAAAAAGTAATTAGTATGATTTATGTGTAACTTGACCATATCCAAGAAAAATATTAAGTTGGAGTTAGAAAAATAATGAAAGTTGAATTACTTGATGATATAAAACAGCATAGAGCTTTAGTTGTAGTATCAACAAGGTGACATCAATTTTCTTTGAAGCTATAGAATCCCGGAGTTCTAAAGTAGTCTTCCACATATCCGATAAAGATTTCTACAACATAAAATATTATATTAAATAATGCTTGCGATCAATTATATGAAAAACAAGCAACAAAATTAAGAAACCTTTTGTAGTGATAATAATTATCCAAACCTCAGCCGTTGTTCTCTGAAGATTCAATGCAGCTTCTGCACTTGCATTTGCAAATTGCCACTGCACTTGTATGTTGTAAAGTAGCTCCAGATGTTGAGCAATGTCTTTGGGATTTGTTATATTTTTTTCTTTCTTAGTGTCGACCATTTTAGTTAAGAAAGTAAATATATTTCTATTGAGGAAATGTCTTCCACCCGATGACTTAGAAGGCTTTACTGAGGTGGGACTGACATCTCTTGCATGAGGATCAACCCCTCTAGCTGGTGTAGGACTGACCCCTCTAGTGAGGGTTGGTTTAATCCCACTAGTTGGGGTCGGACTGACCCCTCTTGTAGGAGTAGGGTTGACCCCTCTATTGGTGTTGGTGGTATCATCATCACTTTTGGAAGCAGGGGTCACGCTGGCTCCTTTAGAGGGGTTAGCCATACTCCCACTAGCAGAAGTATATGTAGCAGGATTTAAGGCCCTTGTACGTGATGGGCTAACACCTCTTGAGGCTAAAACATACGACTTGTTTGGTGAAGATGGTTGGGATTCACTGACCTTATCAATCTCCAATCTACCATCATCAACATGTGTCGTTGACGCTGGTGGATTTGTCGCATCATTTGAAGATTCTGATACTGGCTTACTAGCTTTTTTCGGATAGAAGGTTTTCTTGAGGTTAGGTACCTTACTTGCTTCATAAGCATGATTAATGGTTTTGCTTATACCCATAGAGCCAACTGTTCCCGGCCACCTATGTTGATGATTTACTTGTCTTACATGTTTTGTATTTCCTGAATGATCAACCACATTGGAACCAGATTTGCTATATTTATGTTGATTAATTGGCTTAACATGTGAGCTATCCGTAGGTTTCGTTTTCTCAGATTGATCAGCGACATTTGAACCTGTTGTGCAATCATGTGAGTCTTGTTGAGGTTTCAAATTCTCAAACTGATCAATTACATTTGGATTCTCTTCATCTGCTACATTCAAGGATGATTTTGAGGTGTGATGATCATGAGAATGATTATCTTGTTTAGCATCTGGTATGTCACATGAATCAGATGGAACAAAAGCACTTGAAGTCCCCTTTTTTGAATGCCATAATGAGTCGGTTAATCTATTGTTAATCACCTTTTTAGCAACAAATCCCACACCATGGACTGCATGAACCGCTGTTGATAATCCCCAAGATGATCTTGACCTTTCATGGCGATTGGAACCATGACTTTCGTCATTATTTTCAGCAACATTTGATGATTTTCTAGGGTTCTCAGATTCATGTGCATCCATATACCTGTTCGATTAATAAGATGATGAGATAAAACAATCAATCTGACCGTGATCGGTAAACACATAAGCCATAGAACAATGAGATCACAACACGAAAATCGTTAAAAGTCAGGAACTGAGAGAAGCATGATTATGTTTTAGGCAAGATGAGGAAAACCAGAGAATTGTTTTTTTGGCGCCACTGGATCTCAACCCAATTTGTTTGCCACCACGAAATAATTATTTCATCTTTCTATTTTTGGGTTTTTTAACAGCTTCTATTTATAGGTGAGTAGAAAACTAACATTTTGAGTAAAAATAATCCATATATGCACACATGAAAATATTTTTGATGAATTACAGTCATGTGTTTTATAAGAATTGTACACATATACACACATGAAATTTGTTTATGTATTGTTTACATAAAATTACAATCAGATATGTGATTTTAAAACATAAATAAATTCATAAATAAGAAGAAAAATCTTATATCACGCTTACTTATAGTAACTATAACAGTTACAACCATATAATAAAACAAAAAATTAACTATAATTTACTTCTATGTCTAATTATAATACTACGTATAACAATAACTACAATCATATAATGAAACAAAAAATATTTAAGGAAATTTTATTTATAATAAAAAAATTAAAGAAATGTCATGTGACAACACTTTTTAAATATAAAAGTCTCCAGTTGATTGAATTTAAAAATAACATAAAAAAGAACACGGGTCTTGATGCCATGTCAATTATGTCTGTGGATCACTTTTCGATTCCGAAACTTAATACATGCAAGCAACACTTGGTAAGACATGTTAAACAAGACGTATGATATACGCAATGCTCGTATGGCAACACTCACTCAAAATGATAGAAGTTAATAAATTCATTTATTAATTATGTGTATGCTGTAAAAAAGAATGTAATTAATTTGTGTGAAGGAAGATGACTTTTAAGGACCTTTTTTTATTTGTTGAGCTTGTAAAAGACTTCAAAAAGGATGTCATATTTCAAATATCACAAAGTAGAAGGTAAATATGACTCAAATGGTTTTTGTAACATTTCTCAAAGTTGAGGGTCCAAACAAGACATTGAGTTGCTATTTGTTTGGGATGTAATCAGTTTGAGATTAATTAACGTTAAGTCACTAGTTTATATGATGTGTGCAATATATGGGCGGAAAATTCAAAGGGTCAGAATGGAGGTGAGTGTTAGTGGTTTTTCATAGAAATTACCCTACGTTGACTTGGCTCATCTCAAACACGTCAATTAAAGATGACCACTATGTGACATTACATAGTTATTATTAGCTCATTAAGTCGCTTTATGCTATTCAGGAAGACTCCCTCTTGGGTTACCGTGACCCTCCACACTTAAAAAGTGTATCAACTGAACCACTGCAAAACCAGTAAACCACTACAAGGTCGGGAACATTGACATTTAGTATATAAATTGTAATTTTGTTAAATACTCATAGACACAAACTCCACTTTACTCTCTATTTAAGAATCAAAATGAAAGCAAGTATGAGTTTATCAACTAAACCACTGCAAAACCACTGCAAGGTCTCCAGAACATTGACATTTACAATATAAATTATAATTTTGTCAAATACTCATAGACACAAACTCCACTTTACCCTCTATTTAAAAATTAAAATAAAATCAAGTATAAGTTATAACAAAATAACAAATATCAAATACAAACAAAGAAAAAAAAATTAAAGTTGTTGGCATATCCAAATTGATGGTAGCAATGGAATACGATAGATGGATACTTCAACTGTTTGTTGAATATACATATACACACAAACATCTACTGATCTACACACATGCACTTACTGTTTTGTGACTGCGTGTTTTTATTTTCTCCCCGATTTCTTCGATCAATCAATTAGGTGAAAACACGATTTCCCTCCAAACATGCCCTCGTTTTCGTAGCCAAAATCGCAGGAAATGGCGGCGAATTCAACTGGATTTGTGTCAAAAGCAAGAACAGCCTTTCATTCCGCCGCTGCTAAGGCCGAGAAAGTCTTCACAGACATCAAAAGATCAGATTCTTCCACCGATCTAGGTTAATCTTCTATATTTATGTTTTAATTTTAATTTAATCTAATTTGAAGTAAGGATTTGAATTACAATCAGAATCGAAGTGTTGTATTTGAACGTTTACTTGATTTTTATTATTCGGATCTTGACTGATTAGTTGAAACGTTTGATAATTGACACTGAAGATGAGACCGGCAAGCAATCGGGGATTGATGAGAAGAACGATTCCCCAAGCGATGCGATATCTACAAAAGTGAGTTTATCCCAAATTTCAAATCCAAATCGTTCTTCTGTTTCAATTTCAAAATCAATTACTAGTTCGAAGATTGATCGATGGAGACAAGAAGAGAATAAAATGGAACTGAAATCGCGATTAGATATCCAGATACTCAATCCAATAACGTTGACCAATACAATGCTTTTTATGAAGAACTAAATTAATAATTTATTTGGCTAATAGGAAAAGAATGCTAGGAGGAGGCCAGAGCCGATTAAAACTGATTGGCATGAGAGATTTAAAAACATAAGATTTGGGAAAAAAGGTGTTCAAGATGCTGATAAAACTGATGATGCAACAATGTTATCTTCAATTTTTGATGAAAATGTGTTCTTACCAAGTAGAAGTCCTATGTCAAAGGTAACAACAAGATTATACATATTATCTTTTAGTTATTTAGCAGGTTGTTAGAGGCATTTGTGTAATCGAAAGTAGATTGTAGATGCTGTATTATCAGGTCTCAAACCTATTATATATATTGCATCTCTTATATGTTACTTCTCAGAGATAATCAGAATATTTTTATAGATTCTAATATCATACAACTGAAAGTGGTGATAATATCTTATAGGAACCAGAAGGTGGTTTATTGGGTTCAGATGATTCAAATATTGATATCATACCATCAGCAGCTGTGCTTAGGCAATTGGCTATTGGTGTTGAGTAAGTTTATCGTTTATTTTATCATGAATTTTGTGTACACGTAATTGTAAATCAGTTTGTTTTTTTTTCCTACCATATTCTTCCAGTTTTTAAAAAGTGAATCGAATGAACAAATTGATACATAGCTGAATGGTATCCAAATGAGAAAAATTAAAGTTACATTTTTGTTTTTGGTCAACTGCAGGACTACCAGAATGGTCAAGTCAATGAGAGATCTTTTAATGTCATCAAGAGATACATCGCCTGTAAAAGAGAGAACTGGTTTAAATTTTTCGACAGTGAAATCATTAGTACTTAGAGATAAAGAAGATAAGATTGATATGGAAATTAGTGCAGATGAAAAAATTGTTTCTCTTTTAAATTCACTTCTTGGGGCAGGTAGATTATTTGTTTTTTGTGAAGGTTTTTTTTTTTGGAATTTTTCCATGATTTTTTTATCTCAATTTCTTGCAAGATATTTGCAGAAGGGCATTTTTCTAGAAGGAAAAGTAACCGTAAAGTGGAAATAAATGCTGCAATTTCATCATTGGTTAAAGACCTTCATGGTGCGCCACCTGGCAGCTTTATTGTAGAGCTTGCTGAATCTATTGGATGTTTGAAAACTTTAAGGCGAATGACATCATTTTGGTATAGGGTTATTGCTGAAGTGAGTTGATCTGAACTTTTAAAATTAATCTTAAAACAAAAAATAAAAATAGAAAATGTACATTAGAATCTGGTTTCAATCACATGTTATATTATTGTACATTTCTTTTCTCTTTTTATACCATTTCACAAATCCTTAAACAATATGCTATATTAATTTTGTGTTTATTACTTTAATTTATATATTTCAAATCCAGATTTTTTTTTAAAACTTTTGGTGTACAGTTAAGGAGACTATGGTCTGAAGGACAACATATTCCTGGGATTCCTGCTGATAAAATTCCAGATTTAAATTGCTGTCTGTTGTATCAACAGTTACAAGTAATCAATTGCTGTATTTCAAGAAAAAACCGCCGTGCAATTGCTACTCAATCACTAGATTCCATCTTAAAAAAAGCCAGTTTTAATGATGACGTGGCACCTTCAAATGGTGAAACACCTCTAATGTATGCGAGAGTTAGCTCTGGAGAGCTTGTGCTTAGATTAGGAGCTGCAAAACAATGTGACAACTTAACAATGTTGGAAACTGGTGAACCCGTATACGCCCCCGTTATGCAGGTTTGATTATTGAATATATTTATATAATGTATTACTATCAAGATGCCCTTTTTTATATAAAAGAATCTTTGTTTGTGAGTTTACAGGAAGAACCTTTACTTACAGAAGATCTTGTTAAGGAGACTGAGGAATTTATATTACGTACTGGGAGGTTAGTTGATTAGAAATTAAAAAATATCCCATTTTTTATTTTGTAGGATCAATTTTTTACTTTTGTATTTATCCGCCTACGATTTACATTTACTTTACTATTTTTCACAATACATCAATTATACAACTTTATAGTTAGTAATATAACTTATAAGTAATAAATGAATAATGGAAATACAACACATATCATATCAAAAGTTAGACTTATTATAAAGGGGTCTCAGTGAATTACTTTAAAAATATATTTTGTATATTATTTGTTAATTACTTAATATTATAACAATGTTCTAACAATTATGTTGTGTTTTTATAAACAAATTGAATTTTTCTTGTGGTCAGTGTTGGAGCTGGATGCTCTCAACTTCTTTCAGACATGCAAGCTTTCAAGGTGAATTATACGCTACAAAGTTATGTTGTATAATAAACATAAATCAAAAGAGATATTAAATGCTTTTGGTTATTGTGTTTTAGGCTGCAAATCCAGGGTGCATATTAGAAGATTTTGTTAGATGGCATTCGCCCCCTGATTGGATGGAGCCCACAACTGATGATGTAAGCAAAGAATCATCCGATGGTGAAAATTCGTCTTCTAGAGGACACCTAAGTATGCGTATGCAGAAAGAAGGTATGTGTGTATATATGTACATATATGTGTATATAACAATCCATTCGATTACCATTTTAATATATTACCTTGTTTTATTAAATCTTGTTTTTGTTTAGGTAATTTGTGGAGAGAGATTTGGGAATCCGCAAAACCGGTGCCAGCTGTTAAACAGTCTCCGCTGTACGATGAAGATTTGTCCGTGTAAGCGAGACATTTTTTAAAAAAATTTTTGTTGAGAAAAATCTTGATTATTTATAAGTACATTTATTTGATAAAAGGTCCATGGTTATTTATGTATGCAGGGAACACATTCTGCAGGGATTAGAGGATTTCCCACCTTCTGATTTCTTTGAACAATTATACATATCTCTTGTAACCCACTGCTCTGTTATTTCACATTCTTTTAATAATATTATATTATTAGACAAGTGTTTATAAATGTACATTGTTTTATTTTTCAGCTGTGTTCAGGATGCGCGGTTGCAGAGATGAAAACCGCGAGTGATGAATATCTATACAAGCTGTTTCTTGAATGCAAAGAATACATCGTTGCAACTTGTCAGGGAAAAAATTGGTTTGAAAAAGTTGATGATATATGTCAGGTATTTAAATAAATTTCATAGTCGTGTGTACCGGTTTGATGGTTTAACGGTTTGAACCAATCTTTTTGTTTAATCTTTCTAAAATCATTAGTTTTTTAAAAACTTAAAAATGGTAAAAGACGGTTGATGATTATAAAACATGTATTCAACTACATTTCCAAAAATTAAACATATTATATAAAGTATCTAATCTAATAATTAAGTAACTTTCAGTGTCAAATGTCACAATTTTGTTAGTCAATTCTTTTTACGCGTCTCTTATTTCAACTTTTCATATTCTGTGTAATGTATAATCTTTCCTTAATTAACCTTTAATTCTTATTTCACTTTTCCTTTGGTGTTCAATTTTTTCTTTTATTCAACTCATATAATACACAAGTTTATTAATATAGTAAAACTAATATAGGTTAAAAAACCGCATCCAAGTTTCTAACTGGACCGAACCTTTTAAATTCTGACAAACCGTGAAACCAAACCGATTGAATCTCAACTTGGCCGACTTGCTTTGGTTGGGTGGCTCATTCGGTTTTGACAATGTGGTATATATTATTATCATTATTATTATTTTAATTTTTATTGTGGTAGGTATATGACAATGTGGTGATGATGGTATTGAACCCTGACGAGTTCATCAGGCTCACAAAAAACGATGATACGCCTACAACAGGTGAACAAAAGGGTCGGTTTAGACGGTTAAGTCTGGTGTTTGGTAACAAGGATAAGAGCCACTCAAAAACACCACCAAAAGACCCAAAATCCGTTGAAGAAAACCCGTTACGCCAATCGCTAACTTCAATGTTTTCAAAGAAACCGCCAAAAGCGGGGAATGCATCACCAGCTGAGAAACCCGATAGTTCCATTCAAAATGATTGGATAGATGTATAATCATTCTTGTTACATCTACATTTAATTGTAAATTTATCATGAAATAATGAGCTAAATTTATATTTTTGGTTTTCTTTATCAAAACAGACAAGTTAACTGTAAATTTGTAATCTTGCTAATAGACTGTTTGCTACATGAATGAAATCGTTGTGCAGTTAAATCAGTTAGGGTTTTGATTTTCATTTGCATCGTCAGATTCGAGATCCTTCATGATCATTGCTGGAACTACAAAGTTGGCGATCCAGTAAAGAATGATGAACGCGATGCTGTCAATCAAAGACAATCGTAAGAATTATTCAAATGAATCAACTAATAAGCAAAAAACATTATAAAAAGCTTAAATTGTTCTATTTAAATAATCATTCCAAAGTCTATTGGTAACACGTAAAAGTCAAAACCAGATTCAGATTAATTGTTACATTTAAAGACTTAGATTATTGTACAATAGTCAATCTAACCCGACCCATAACAAAGCTAACATGAAGATTAAGTTTTTTTAAGGTAAATCAGCTAACTTGTCGGATAATAATCTATGTAATTTTGTTATCGGCTGAATGGATCATCTAGAAGATTAAGTACAGTGATTTGACCGGTTTTAAGGAATTTAATAACTAATATATAGAAATTGTAAAGTGCTTAGTGGGTTTAAGAGCTAGCTTAGTTGAAACTTTGTAATTTATTCTATGTTTTAATAGATTTAAATTAACCAAATTATAGACTTCTATGTAAAAAAGTATTAATACATATAAAGCTTATAAAAATAATTTAAAAATATGATAAGGTCCTAAGCGATCACTCACCCCACCCTTCCCAAAAGAGAACAATGAGTAAATTAGCTTAACATTAAATTTTTTTTTTTTGAGGTGGCAACATAATTTGAGATTACGACACCTACGTATACATAATTTTTTAACGTCCCGTTTACGGAGCACGCATATAATATATATATGTGTGGATCTCGAGGGGCAAAAGTATAATTGCACTAGTTTTAACGTTATTTTACTTTGCGAAAATAACGTTGAAAGTATTAGGTTGACGGTTAGTCAGGCATCATGAGCCGGGGTCTCAATGGGAGCAGCCTCTTTATTCCTACGGGGTAGAGGTAAGGCTTGCCTTCATCTTACAATCCTCAGACCCTACCTTTAGGTGGGATATAATGGGTACGATGATAAATATTTTAAAAAAATGCATATAAATATTGAAGGTTAAAGGACTGACTCCGATCGAGTTTCTAACCATCACGAACTGTTAAACATGTAAATTGTGAAAACCATACCGTTTATGGACCTCAAACTAGCCAAGCCAACCGGTTTGGACGGTTCATGAGTCATCCTTAAACACCAATCCACATAGTAATTAAGAAAGTAAAACTAAAGAGGGGATTTAATTAGGAAACCTTGTCGGAATCAAGACTGAGATATCTCCGGCGGCGGGTTGACTGACAGAAAGGACCACCAGATGAGAAGAGGTGACAGCCATGGGTTTAGTCCTGATCACATGGTTAGGAAAGTGTCCTTGTAAACCTCCGACCGGTGGTGGTGCATGTCTAGATAACCGGTGGAACTCATTTGAGACGGTGGATAGTGGTTGTGTATGGTGGTAGATGCCGATGGATTTCATTTTTTTTTTCAAATTTCTGTTAATTCAACATGTCTTTAGGCTATCCTTTTGGTCATTTGGATAATGCTTTTGTGGTTTAGGTTATCTTTGAGGATTCACATTCGGTCACGTGACTATCCACGTGAACTTTTTTTTTTCTATATAGTTTAATTCTTTGAATTGTTAGTGCGACACTACTCTATAGTTTGTGTATCCATCTAAGAATGAGAGATACACAACTATATAATGGGCTTTGGTGGTGGTCCACCTCGTCTATGCCTTACTGCTTTAGGGCGATCCTATAATTACTTACATCCAACATCGCTATAGTTTCTAAGGTGATACAAGTATCATCCAATTGGATTTTTTGTGAAGTGTTTGACAAAAAGCAATGCTTAAAATGAAATAACGTGAACCCTTTTTCCTCATTTGATCAAACAAACGAACATGACTACATGTCCCTTGAGGTGCAAAGATATCTTTATGTTGGTTTCATATATACACGTCTATATGTCACTGACGCGTCATCACTCACAATCCACCCATTACGCATAGTCTTATTTTTTTGGTACATAGTCTTATGTTTGTTTACATGCTCATTTGAATTTATTTACTACTTGTCAGCTAGTAAAACTAATTGGACCGTTTAGAGTAAAAAATATTGAGTTGTTGTTTCAATTAGTTAGTTAGGCTAAATAAGTTGGATTTGTTAGTGTAGTTAATCCTTTGCTTAGTATAAATAAACATTCTGTTAAATCATTATGAGAACCGGATACAATTATGCAAATTATACATTTACAAGATTTTCGCTCTTTAGATAATTAGGTTAGCATAATGTAGATTAAACTTAGATTAGTATTTTATTCCATTAGGCGCATCATGCATCAATCTAGTAAGATTTTACAACCAAGCCTTGGCGTTTGGTAATCAAGTAATGAACAAATAACATATATGCTTCTTTAGAATAACAATACACAAATTAACATTACAACACGAATAATCCTGTTCTTGTTGGTTCATTGGACTAAGTGTTGATTTAAAAGGAAAAAAGTGTTGATTTAAAAGGAAAAGAAAGGAAGTTGCCTCTTATTAATTATCTTGCAAATAACATTAAATACATAAATCACAAATAATTTTAATAAAATCAGAAAAATAACATCGTTTTTGTTTATTACAACATAATTCCATCTTATCTATGGCTTTAAACTTCAAATTAACAGAAAATCATGCAATTCAGCAGCAATCAACTCACAAGCACACCATGCATAATGTAATTACTTACACTTATGCCATGCATGCATGCCCTCAATGTAGTCCACCACCAAAACCTCCACCGGAACCACCACCAAATCCGCCACCAGACCCGCCACCAAGCCCACCACCAGCACCACCGCCACCACCAAAACCTCCACCACCACCCGCTCCTCCTCCAATCCCGGACCCACCACCAAAACCGCTACCAGCTCCTCCACCAAACCCTGACCCACCTCCCAATCCACCACCACCTCCACCAAAACCTCCTCCACCACCACCTCCCAATCCATAACCACCTCCTAATCCACTACCCGCACCTCCGCCTAATCCACCACCACCCCCGTATCCACCCCCGCCACCGAGTCCGCCACCATAGAACGTCTTTTCATCCCGGAAAGACGGTTCCAAACCCGTCAATTTCCGAGCAGTTGAAGAGCAAACAAGAACACCAACAACAACAAGAAGAAAGAGTTTAGAAGAAGAAGAAGACATGTTGATCAGTTTTATGATGATGATGAATATATTGCTTGATAGTATACGTTTATATAGGGAAAGTTGTCGTAGACATGCATGCAACAAAGACTTGTACAGTACAAGTAAACAACCAATCATAATGCTGAGTTTTATTATATTAAATGCAAAGGTATCAAAATGTGAGGGAAATAAATGCCGTTTTTACAATTGCTTTCCCCTAACCGTCTCTTTGACAAAATCCACGAGTTTATCAAGAGTCCACCCACCCGGACAACTGGAGTAGGCCATACATATACATATACAAATACAAATACACATATGTATAAGTCTGTCTATACATGTACAAATACACATAATTAGTATAAGTCTATCTGTAACACCCCGACCGTTGGCGAAATCATCGGGATGCACGAGAAAGGACATTCAAAAGCATTCAAAGCACATGACATTTAATATTAAAAGTTGCATAATTAGTTTAACAGAATTATTAAAAATGTACTAAAGGAATAGAATAAATCCAAACAATAGAACTAAAACTGTTTATTAACTAAACTAATGTCCAGGGTCCAAAGCTAAGCTGTAAACTAATCCTCACCTGAAACATGTGAAAATAAGTTTGTTAGCTGTAAAGCTAAGTGAGTAAACAAAATAGTAATCATAAAGTAAAA
>WOUH02000031.1:8284020-8297906 GCA_009936405.2 Stevia rebaudiana
ATTTCTAATGTAATAGTAATCTTTATTTCACAAAATTACTGAGTTACATTAGGGTGATGACCAGATTACAAATAATATAAGGCCGGAATTGGATTATAACCAGACTGAAAAACCGTTAGTTGTTATAAAAATGTTAAACTTTTTTGAATGAATTACCTCTAAGAATGCTAATTTATAAGAATGCTATCTTATTAGAAAGTCAGCAAGTCACTGTAGAAAGCCTAGCAAAGCCCAGCGTATAGAAAAATGGTGGCTGAAACCATTTCTAACTCTTTTAAATTTTGTCCAAACCCATCCTAACCTCTCCAAGAAAATGACCTTTCTCTAATTTACCCATCCTTACCCAAACCCATCCTGACCCATTACCCAACCCAACCCACCCCACCCATCTTGCCAGGTCCACCCATCATTTCTTATGTGGGATACAAATAGCAGCTGGTCGGTTATGAACAAAATTATATGGTAATGTATATTCAAATAACACGTAAAACACCGTGAGAAACTATCACTAACAAAATTTCATAAAATTAAAACCGTTAGAAACATGTAAGAAAAATAAACTTTCAACAATCTAGATACAAACGTAGTTGTACATTACCTTTTGTTTTGTACTTTAAATTATTTAAAAAAGAATAAAAAAATGGGCCAACTATAAGATAATATCACCGCTTTAACACTTTCCTTTTGTTTTTTATTTTAAATTATGTAAAAAGAAAAGAGATATATGAGCCAATGAGAACTTATAACTATTCACATCCCTACTAAAATGTATATAGTATATAATTAGATTTTACAGTCGCGCATTGTTGTGGGTGTGAGATTGTATAACACTGAATCACATTTGGGCGGACGAATTATTAAAAAAACTTTAACGAAGACACAAAGAAGAGAAATAAAAAGAGTAAACCTTAAACACTTGGTATTGAATATTCATAATTGTCAAGTGTTTAGATAGTAATTACTTTAAATTTAAAAAACTAATCATGAATTTGGTATTACAAATCTTTTATATAATTTTTAATGTTTCCACGACTGAATTGGATTGATCGGTCAAATTGGTTGTTAAACTGCCTCGGTTTAGTGTTTAAAAACTTTTATTACGGGACCAACGTTCAAACTGGTTGAACTAATGGTCACGACAGTTGAATCATGAAACAAATTGATTGAAGACAAGCTGAACCGGTAGTTAATTATTTTATTTTATATTATTTTATTATTATTATTATTATTATTATTATTATTATTATTATTAAATTTTTTTTATCAAATCATGTGAGCTAGCTTAAATGATCAGTTGACCCGGTGGTATTCTGATAATACAGTTTTTAAAACATTCATACTTTTTGACTATTATTGTATGTTAGGGATGAGATCGGTATCGTTCGGTCCCGAAAATATGGAAAACTCGGTCCCGAATAAATCGGTACGGTACCGGTTCTGGTACCGGTATTTTCAGTAATTTACCGGTCTAGTACCGTATTTGTTTTTGTAAAAAAACGCAATAAATGAGCACCCTTAAATCCTATATTCAAAACATGTTCACATGTAAATTTAATGAAAATTATATAAACTATATTTAACGTAATAACTAATAGTAGTTTCATAAATTATGTACTTAGAAAAAGAAAAAAAAAAAAAACATCGTTTTAACATGACAATATCTCTTGATATATATATGATATCTTTTATTTAACCAAAACACTTATCTTAAACTAAAATAAAAGACAAGTAATTTAGACTATAAATTTAGTGTGTATACGAGTAGTTTTGTTGGAATTTTTACGAAAAAAAAATCTTTTATTTCAACGGTACCGGTACCCTACAAGGATTTTACCGGTACCAGTTAGTCTCGATCAAAAAATTAATAAAAATCAAGTCTTGGTCCCGGTCTCGTTATGTTTGATCGGTACCGGTACGCGACCGGGACGGTACCGGTATTCGGTAACGATATCTGATGAATGTATGTTGTTTCAGAGAAATATGATTATATAACGAACTATATATAGAAGGGTGGCCTCACAAAATCCCATTTCCATTTGTGTTACCAAACGCCGTCGGCGAGAAACTAGAAGAACGATCGGAAAATGCAGTCCGCCGAGCAATTGGTACTCGATCTCAGCAGTCCCGATCTTCGCGAAAACGCACTTCTTGAACTCTCGAAGGTATATGTCCTTTGTTCACTTCCGTTGTGGTGGACGGTTGATCATGTTGTTGAATATTTTAGGAATTATACCGATGATTTAGGGCTGGATTATGTAATTTTACAAATCCGAAACGTGAAATCGTGATTGAATTTATCAGTTTTCTGGTGTATGTACGTGGATCGATCAACCACGGTTTTAATTGGGAATTTGTGTACGACAACGAGGAAAAAAAGAGATTGACGTTGAAAAGCGACGAAGTTAACCAATTTCACATCAGAGACTATTTGTTTAGCTCTTTAATTGGAACGAATATCAAAGATTTCATAGTTTTATTCCTTTTGATAGCAAAGTTAACCCATTTCACAACGATTAGGTCTTATGACTAAAAACGTGATTTTGTCATTTGTTTTTTCTATCATAACAAGGAATTCATCTCAATATATTTATACTTTGCTGCTATTCTTTTGGTGTTTTATTGCTGCACTCATTGGGTTATTGCCTAATTGATGTCATCATGTATGTGTTTGTTCTTTAGAAGAGAGAATTGTTTCAAGATTTGGCCCCATTATTGTGGAATTCCTTTGGTACCATTGCAGCTCTGCTACAGGTATGATTCACTACCAAAAATACACTATAATATAACTTCATTTGTGGTTTATAACTGTAATATATATTAATTTGTTTTGTATGCCTCATAAAAGTTCTCACTTTTGTGTCTTTTCACGTAATTTGCAAGGCTCACTTTCATATGCAACGAATAGATGTGATCTGCTTTTATTTTAATCTTGAACAAAGAAAACAAATACATAGTATTATGATCTAAGAGACTGGAAAATATGTAATTATGTAAATGGTTGAAAAGTAGAAGAATGACAAATTGTAGTGCAGTTTGGAGTAATGATTTTATGTTATGGTTTTATTTATCTGCTGATCAAAACCTACAGTTACCACATCCAGTGACACTAGTATTCAACTTTTGTAAAAATATTAGTAAAATCTGACCTTTTTCAGTTGAAATTTCAAATTTGTTTATATGCTTTAACGGTAACACATCATTATATTTCATTTGTTACTGTATTCTTTATAAACCAATAAACTAAATTACAAAAATTTGCAACTATGCACGTCTGAATTATGTGGAGCATTACTGGTTGGTTTCAAGTGGATTTAAAAAAAATGTCACGAAAGTAAAATAACTCAATAATGAAATCCTCTTGTTGTGTCAGTTATTGACAAGACATATGGATTTCTTTGATATGTAGTCAACTAAATTTACTGACATTGCCTTGACACATGTTGACATTTTATTTTTGTCTTGTATCCTTCTGTTGCTTTTATAATTTACATAATTAATTTTGTCGTGATTTACAACACTACTGATTCCAAGTATCACATACTTGCAGGAAATAGTTTCGATATATCCTTTTCTGTCACCACCCAATTTGACACCTGCTCAATCGAACAGAGTTTGCAATGCACTTGCTCTTCTTCAGGTACGCCTTTTGAAATTATTTGAAAACCTTATTTTCATATTCATACTTTTTTTCATCTTGATTGCATGATAAATTGCATCTTGATCATTTTTTAAATTACTTTGAAAACCTTTATATTACATTTTCAGACTTTTATGCAGTGAAGTTATTTTCTTTATTTTCTTGTAGTGTGTAGCTTCACATCCAGACACACGAATGCTGTTCTTGAATGGTAAATTTTAAGATCTTATAATTTTTGTTAATCAAATACAAGTAATCAGTGCCCAAATCACTTACATTTAGGGCTTTATGATGACAGTTGTGAAGAATACATAGATAAGAGGAAAAAAGAGTACAAATTTTTCTTCTATTTTTTTCATCTATTAATAAGTTATATTGCTACCGCCTGGTTTGGTTAGAGTTCTAAAACTGGATATAAAATTATAAATTATCTTCTACTGTTGCATTGCTAAATGCTAACTGAATAACTTTTATCCTTTTTTCTAATCATTATCACCCGAGTAGAAATAACTATAAAAGTTTCTTGTGAAAGTGGAAGAAAATTTGTATCATATAAAGTTTCGACTTCTTTAAGGTTACACCAATTTTGATTACTAGCAGTCTTTATTCAAACTCTTTACAGAATAGGAACTTAAACGGCTCCTAGTTTACTGTAGTTTTTTTGCTTTGTTTACAAAAAAATTCTAAACATTTATGAAACGATTCATATATTTTTATACATTGGTCAAATATGCTATATATTAAATACCAAAATAACATATTATATATGTTTTTACTTGCAGCTCATATACCTTTATATTTATACCCTTTTCTCAACACAACAAGCAAATCAAGACCTTTTGAATATCTGAGACTCACTAGCTTAGGTGTCATTGGTGCACTAGTGAAGGTAGTTAATCTGTTTTTACACTATAAAATTTATGAAATGTTTTAATATAATAATATATTCTTTAATTTACCAGGTTGATGACACAGAAGTTATAAGTTTTCTGCTTTCAACAGAAATTATCCCTCTGTGCCTTCGCACAATGGAAATGGGCAGTGAATTGTCAAAAACAGTTAAGTTTTAGCTTTTATTTTATGTATTAATATTAAATTTATTATTTGCCTATTTGAGATAAAACACGACCTAGATTGACTCATTTATATGTAAAAGGATCGAAGTTGCTATCTCTTCTGTTTTTTAGAAGTCTGATCAAATGTTTGGATATTTCTAGGTTGCCACATTTATAGTTCAAAAGATCTTGCTGGATGATGTCGGGTTGGATTACATTTGCACAACCGCTGAACGTTTTTTTGCGGTTGGTAGGGTTTTGGGTAATATGGTTGCTGCACTTGCTGAACAACCGTCTTCACGGCTTTTGAAACATATTATCCGATGTTACCTTCGTTTGTCTGATAATCCTAGGTTAGTTGATACATTTACCATCAACTATGAAAAGAACACACATCTGATCTTATCAACATTTGAATATTCTTATACGATATGAACTTATCAACATTTGAATATATATGTCAGGGCTTGTGATGCTTTGAGGAGTTGTCTTCCAGATATGTTACGAGATGCTACTTTTAGCACTTGTCTTCGTGTAAGCATTATGTATTAGTTACAGGTGGCAAAATGGGGCGGATCGGGTAATGGGTCAAAAGATCAGGTTGGTTAACCCGCCGACATTTTTTTTATTTAGTGCATATAAACTATGCAAAATAATTGTTGGGCCATTTATATAGTAATTATACTTGATAATGTTTCAATCTAGTAATTATACTTTTGACCCGTTACCAAAATAGTTCGAATTTATACTTTTAAGTTTTGACCTGTGAACAATATCCAGTTCCATAATGGGTTGAAAACTTGAAATTATACTTCTAATGGATAATGATCTAGTTACATAATTGACCCGTTTCAGTTCTAAACAAGTTTTTATACTCTTCACGTTTAGTTTATTGGAAATAGAACGGAATTCAAATCCACTCTTTTTAGATAATTGCATAAAATTGCCATCCATAAGTGTCTGTGTGTGCGCGTATGTAATTGTAGCAGTTAATTTTCTTATTTATTTGTTTTTGTTTTTTTTAGGAGGACCCGACAACAAGAAGGTGGCTTCAACAGCTGGTTCATAATGTTCAAGGACCGCGGGTCGCTCTTCAGGGTGGTGGAGGATTTGACCACATGCTGGTTAACTGAATATCGAGTCCCAACAAATGGTTTAAACTGAAGGAATATGGTTATCGAGAAGTGCTCTTAAATCTATTATTATTATTAATTTTAGACTCAGGTTTGTCTTTAGAACGTGACGGTCATGTGTTAATTTGTTTATATTCTAGCTAGTAGCGTGCTTCGGGTCTGCAGTCAGTGTCTTGTGTATATGATAACTAGATTGTTTAATCTCAATGTTTTATTATTTAAATTTAGGGATTTGTTGCGGGATTGTTTGTGATCGTATTGAAGGAAGTTGAGTTTAGATTTGATTTGTCAATGAATCTTGTTTATCTTTTGAAGTCTGCTAACAATCTTTGAGCTACTATTTTGACTATAGTCAAACATACCTTTGATAGAAAATTCAACCATAGGCTGGCATTTTCATGAGACATTCAAAATCCATGAAGATGATTTGAAGTTTTTAAAGTGGTGAACGATGAAGTTTTAAGTGTGAAAATGCAGACATAAGTGTTTTTATGATTTTGAATATGATTTTGGGGTGGGGGGTTTATGTTATTTGAGGGAGTAAATGGTTCGACGAGATTCAACATCGCTAAAATGAGTTCTATCGAAGTTCGTTTGAGTCGGTTTATGATTTTATTAAAATCCTCTTAGTCTTTTTAGAATTAGCACCATATTTAGAATAACTTTACCATATATGTATTCTGTCAAATAATAGAAAAAAATCTACATGAATAACGTGAAATATACGGTTACAAACTACATTAATCACGTAGTCAACTATAAACCTTTTGCAAATGTATTCCAATTTACGGTGAGGAGACTATTGTCTATTTATAACAGAAATTTGCCATCTTTAAGGTCTCCTAAACAATCTTTGAGCTGCTATATTGACTTTAGTCAAACATAGAAGACCATTAATGACTAATTAGTCAACCATTAGGTTGACATTTTCATGAGAAATGCCAACACTATTCCCAGAACAGCACCTGCTGCAACCTGCATCAAAAACTTAAAAGATCATTGATGTTTTAAAACACTAACAGGTTTCTTTAGTTGTCATATATAATAAAGGGTTTATATTACATAAAAGCTTAAACAATTATTATTATTATTGTTAGATAAAGAATACATAAGTATACTATGACAGCTAGCTAGTTGCTTTTATAATAAAAGATGTACTTAAAAACATACAACAGACTCTGTAGTCTGTACATCAAAAAGATGGTAAAACAAACAAACAACTAGTAAAATACAACTACAAGAAATTAATACAAAAGAGAAAATATGTATATTTTGTCATCATCCAAGTTCACATATAACGAAAACCTCCGTAAATTTTGACACCACGATATAAAATAATTAAAAGGATTTATCTATAGGAATGGAAAACAGAGAAATTGAAATACCATAATGCTCTTTAGAAACCTCCAGTGAATTTTAACATTATGATTTTTCAATTGCGATATTTAGTAATTGTTATTGCCCCACTGAAAATATTTTTTTCAAATAAAGATTGACGATTGCAGTACATCAAGCTTCTCTTTGGATCACTCTTTGGATCAATATATAATAATCATAATAATATATAATTAAATGGCAACCAAACCTGGAATGGAGTGTGACCAAGTGAGTCTCGTAGAGGCCTAACATTTGAAAGTGGGTGTTCTGGAGGCAGCTCACAAACTATTTGATTCAATAACTGCATAAACATAGAAAAATAACATAATAATTTTACGCAATAAAGATAAACATGCAAGGTTAAAACATTGTTTAATAATGTTTCTTACATAAATCATTCAAAAATACTTATGAAAAAAGTCAATTGTTAAAACACATTGACAAAAGTAGAAGGATAGACCTCAGCTTGCCGACCAGCATGAAGTCTAACACCAGTTGCATCATACATTACCTGATAAATAACAAATAATCAATCAATTAATCATTCATGTAAACAATCATGTTATTAATAACTGTACAAATGTTAAGGCCATGCTAATTAATATTTTGCTACAGTAATCTAATACAATTTTCCAAATCTCATGAATAAATTTCCTCTGTCATTCTTCATTTTTGTTAGAGACAAAGTGACAAACTTTTTTTTTTTGGTAACCATGAGAACCTGTTACCAGAAATCTCACAGAATCCCGTCAACCTGCTAACCAATGACAAACATGTGTGTTTCTAGCAGAAATTTAATGTATCACACGAATTTTGGTAAAATAAATTAATATAATCCTACAAATTTACCATAATAAATGGAATCAATTTGAAACAAAATTAAGATATTTGTTCATCTGAAACACTTGTGAGAATCTTTATTAAACAGTTAGAAACGTAAAGAATGGAATCTGAGTGTTGTAACTACTTACAACACATGCCAAAACCACTGAAATGGCAAACGATGATGAACCAGTTCCATCTTGTAACCCAATGCATGCAGCAAGAGCTGTAACTGTTGCAGAATGTGATGATGGCATGCCACCTGAACTAAGCATCCTTCTGGTATCCCATTTTCTTTCTTTAAACCTACATACGCGAAGCAACAAAAAATTTTCAAAAAGAGATATAATTAAGTATAACAAACACAGTCAACATGAAAACAGTACAAGTTGTATAGCTAATAAGAAAACAACCAGGAGACAAAGAGCCATAAAATACAGAAATTTTCAGGGTGATTAAACTAGAATTTAGATCATTAGTTGCAATTTGGGTGTCTCCAATCATAAGTTTATGAATAATCAGTAGTGATTCGAAAGGTTGAGACAGAATTATAGTATGCACAGTTCTGTGTGCTTGAAAGCAAAAAACCAAAATCAAGCACTTTTATCAGTTTGTGACACTTTCAAGGCTATAAACGCATCTCGAAAGGATTTAAATTTGAAAACACCATAAATTTCAAGTTAAAAGCTCAATAGATTCCAAAACGTATGCCCAATTTAACTACGAATACTTCACACAATAACATGATTTATTGCTTTCATAAGATAGACGATTAGATTCGCGCTAAAATTGATGGACACATACATATACATAGATACACATATGTATATAGAGAGATCATACCAATATGTAAACACTTTGAGAAATTGAGCGATAAACAACGACAGGAAAGCAGACAGAAGAGGGAGATTCGAGGGCAAAACGAACGATTCCGATGCGTAAGAACGAAGACTGGAAGACGCATCAGCCGCTGTAATCACCTCTCTCATTACGATAACGGAATCAAATCTCCTCTTCTTCTAAAAACGGATGTTGATCGTATAGATCTTTCTAAACCGTATATGATGATGACAATCCAATAAGATCTCCATAAATTTATTGAAGTGTTAGTGGATGATTTGGACGGCAGAACTTGCAACCAGTAAAAGTAAAGAATTTCGTAATTTTTCGTCCTGAACGGTTGACGATGGTGTCCTTGACGGTATCGATTACTTTTGATTAACGATTCGTGATTTGTGGGCTTACTGGGCCACTACTTTTATGAAATGTAGGCCCAAAAGAGAATAATGGACTAATGGGAGTCGATTTCGAAAAAGCCCAGTTAAACTACGGCCCTATATTTACCGATCTACACAGTCGGCACTGCGGCCTAACACACGTACATGTTTAAGTTTTAACTTACTATTAAATCAACATAATAGCTGTCTCAAGCAGGATTTGAATCTCATCAACCCTCTACTTTATTGGTGAGGCACTATAAATATCCCGATGTCTTTTTGAGGACTAGATTTCACAATTAAGTAATAAAAAATTTGTTATAACATAATTTCATTAATTTAAAAAACGTCATTTAACATGACTTTATGAAAAAGTTATAAAACGAATTAGAATGAAATAAATAAAATACTAATATTTACAGCTAGTATTAAGTTATTAACATGACTATTCGACCAATAAAAATTACATATACATAACAATAGAGAGAGAAGCAGTGTAGCACCATCTACTACTTCACTAAAAATTATAGTAGTTTAATAATTCACTTTCCGAACAAATTTCCAATCAACTTCTTGATGCATAATGTTCATAAACCTATCAGCTAAATGCACTTTACGAGTTTGAGATAAACAAACTCAAACCAGCGAATACATTAACAATATTAATCCTATCGAGTTTTACCTTTAAATTATGAAATGCATCAAACCTTTTTAGGTATATACCTTATATTCACATGTTGATAACTTGATATGCGCTCATTCGAAGGTTACAAAACCTATCATATAATACTTGCAACAACTTTTCGCATATCTGTCTTATCCTTAAGTATTCGTGAGCAAATCTTTGAAATTGAAATAGAGAAAGTCTGACCTTATAAATATGTGATTTTTTAATGTATTTTTGAAGTTCACACAAAAGGAAAAGTCTTAAGAATATTTGTGGGACACAATCCTAATTTATAAAACTAGAATTTGTAGCATGTATTTTTTGACATGCTATTTAGGTGGAGGAAATCGAATATGCCATAGAATATAATTCAATTGGTCCACAAACAAAAACATACTATGGCCCCCAAGGCCCCAACCTAAATTAAAAAGTATGTGTGAAACATAAATGTGTGGACTGTGGTTCCGCCGTTCCGCAACTAGTATGGCAATATATGACTTAATACGACGTCCTGAAAATTGAAAAAAGTTTCCAAATATTAAAAGAAAAAAGTACAAATATTACAGGATATGTTGAGCACATAACCAAAATTGATGTAAGAAACACGGTTAAAAAACAGTTTTACGTAATAAAAGTAAAATAATATGTAAAAAGTTATGTACAAATATCAATGGTATACACTATAAAATAGTTTCATGCGTATTTTATACATAGGATGGGATATAATAAGTCTTTAAGTAATTTAGTGATTACGAGAATGAAACTTGTTTTAATATTGGTCTCATATATTACCATCGACGCAATATGTAATATGGTACACATAAATTTCTTATTTATCGGTTCCACTTCCATCTATGAATCCAGTCTTAAAAGTGAATCTTTTTTGTTGATTTATTTTAAACCAACCATTTTATCATATCTTTTCATGAACTTGTCATGAGTGTTCTTGAAACCGAACCGTCTCATTAAACTAACTTTGTAGGTCGTTCGGTTGAGTATATTTAAAATGGTTGAACATGATTGGGTAGTCGGTCTATATCTCTAAAACTTATACTTAAACTTCAAATTTTTCTTTAATTCCAGTTTCTTTGTTTTCACCCGACGAGTTGCTCGACCAGGCAAAACACGTCTTGATAGGTCGTTCGGTTGAGTATATTTAAAATGGTTGAACATGCTTAAATAGTCGGTCTATATCTCTAAAACTTATACTTAAACTTCAAATTTTTTTTTAATTCCAGTTTCTTTGTTTTCACCCGACGAGTTGCTTGACCAGGCAAAACACGTCTTGATAGGAAAGATATCCACCTCCTTATAAAGAAGGTTTACTTCTCCTCCCCAACAGATGTGGGATATTACACTTCGTGTTTTGTTAACACTGCAAATCAATAACAAGAGATAAATTTGTTTCACCTTTTTATTTTAAAACAATTACATTTGTATCGTATATATTGTTCACACCGTTAAAAAAGACAAGTTCGTAAACACTTAATCTTGTTTGTGAATCACAACATGCTACATGGCACGCTCTTTGTACTTTTTACTTTTTAAGTTTTTCTTTTGTCATTCTATTAACTCTATAGCTTTAAGTGTTTCTTTTATTAACAATTTTCTTGTCTACACCGGTGTTTTCAGACATATAGCTTGATGCTAAGATTTCTTGTCGTTATACTTGGGTGGCAAACTGGCAACTACTACAACATGTTTTTGTATATGTGTTGTAACATTCAAGATTTTTATAGAATTTTTGACGTAACACACGAGTGGGTAAACATGCTAATTTAAATTGTCCATCATACTGTTGATTTTTCCAACAAATTCAACCAGTGAAACGGAGGTCTATGACTAATTACGATTATGAAAAAACTAATCCAACTACTCATGATTTAGTTGTTGTATCGGTGAGAATATGAGATTTTAAAACCTTACATTTCAACTACAAACTACTTCGAAAAATACCATACATTTCTTCCCGATAACGACGTGAAGATGGGGTTGTGTGTGTGTTCTTTTCCCGTCCTTGAATTTACACCCACTTGCAATTGTAGACCCAAATCACTCGACACCACTCAAAATCTCCCAAATTGTCACGGCTAATTTTCAGCCATACAAACGCCTCAAAACACCTTCAACTCGCATTCGCCGGCGACATTTCTATATAATCCGATCCCACCATCCCCATTCAGTCTCAAGTTATCAACCCAAATTCCCCTCAATTTCTTCATTTTCTTCGTCTTCCACTCGCTGGTGAATTGTACGTTAGGTTTCCGATCAACAGACAAAATCGGTGTTTTGGGGTAAAACCCAGGATCAATAAGTTGTAGACATCACGGCTATACACGGAGCACCGCGGTCAGGTTTACATGTCCAATCGGAACGCGGGAAGGGCGGCGCTATAACCATCGAAAGCAACCCTTCTACGCACGGCGGACGTGGGGCTTTGCCGTCAGAAGGCGGGTGTCCTTCCGACCTCTTGTTTCTAGCCGGCGGTGGATTTTGCTTCTCGTTCGTTGTAGTTACGTGAATTTTAGTTTTAAGATCTTACGAATATCGGAATATACCTACATATATACAAAATTAGTGTTGTTTGAGTAAGTAATTGAAGAAGATGTTGAGGATCAAAAGGGTTCCTACTGTGGTTTCCAACTACCAAAAGGAAGAGGCCGATGACGGTGGTGCCACCGGTGGTTGTGGTCGGAATTGCATGAGAGACTGTTGCCTACCAGGTGTTTGTTAAAATGCTTTACTTCTCTTCATGTCATTATAAGCTCATTTTTCTTGTGATTTGTTCTGATAAGGTTTGTGTTTTTTATACAGGGGCAAAGCTACCTCTGTATGCTTTCAGAAAATCAGATACTATTGAATCCAGTGACAAAAAGGATCCACCTTTTGCTTTCTTGGATTCTCTCCTCCTTGGAGAGGTAATATTCAAAATTCAATATCCTTTTAAAAGTGAGAATTATTAAGATAAGATAAACAATAAAACATAACTAAGATTTTTTTTTTATGTATTTAAAGTGGGAGGATCGAATGGAGAGGGGCTTGTTTCGCTATGATGTTACCGCTTGTGCTACTAAGGTAGAACTCAGTTTCTTTGATGAATCTTTGATAATAATAGAATTGTGAAAACATACTAAATGTGTTGCATACTTGAATATTAGTTATTAACTACATGATTAACATGTAATTTAACAGGTGATTCCGGGAAATTACGGGTTTATTGCTCAGTTAAACGAGGGTCGCCACCTGAAAAAGCGTCCAACTGAGTTTCGGGTGGATAAAGTTCTTCAACCGTTTGATGGAAGCAAATTCAACTTCACTAAAGTCGGTCAAGAAGAGATACTTTTTCAGTTTGAAGCAAGCAAAGATGATGAAGTCAAGTTTTATCCCAATGCTCCTATTGATGTTGAAAGTTCTCCTAGTGTTGTTGCCATTAATGTAAGTTTTCTTCAACATGTTATACATTAAAGTAGATTCATATTCAAAAGCTACATGTTGATGTAATGTGTTAAATAACTATTTTATTTTTTATAATCTAATAGGTTAGTCCGATTGAATATGGACACGTGCTTTTGATTCCTCGAATTCTCGAATGTTTGCCTCAAAGAATTGACAATGAAAGCCTCTTGCTTGCACTTTACATGGCATCGGAAGCAGAGAATCCGTACTTCCGTTTGGGTTACAATAGTTTGGGTGCTTTTGCTACTATCAATCATCTTCATTTTCAGGTTCATATTTATTTAATCTCTTTTTAATCTTATCGTGTGTTGGCGTCTGTACTTCTAATTCTAAACATTGAATGTTATGGCCTATTGGGGTGTTTGAATCTGCGTTTCAAAAGTAATTAGCGTGACTTGAAGAATCGGTTATTAAGAGTGTGTTTGGGATTTCTTAATCATAGTTATTAATAGCGAATAGCGGTAAATAGCGACAAGCTACCTATACGCTACGTAGCGAATAGCGATAGATAGCGCTCGCTAT